>JAKCPI010006299.1:0-64937 GCA_023213315.1 Euborellia annulipes
AATTTCGTCATTCCAATGTAAAGTTGGTCAAACAGAGTGAGAGAGACGGACGTCCGGACAGACAGACAGACAGACGCTATTATTATATATGAATTCATTTAAATATTGGAAAAAGGGAAAAAAATATAAATAATTTATAATTTTTTCTTCAATTTGTTTAAGGTCTTTTTCGGCATCTAAGGCCATTTAAACCCTATTTATTTCAAATGATTGATCGCCAATTCAAATGAAATAAATTTTTCTCGCTTTAGGGACGGGAAGCGAGCCCGAAACCCCCAGCTACTAGAAGCTTATCTTATGTCTTCTCTCTGAGCCATGGATCACGGGCCAATTTTATAATTTGAATACAAGTATTACTTAAGAAAAAATAAAAAAAAACCGAATTCGGTTTTTCGGAGAAAACTCGGTTTCTCGGTTTTTGAAGATTAGCCAAAAAACAGGTGTTTCGGTTTCCACCGGAGTCCAAACCCTAGTATAAACCTCAAGTCATCAGGTCTGTGGTCAAGATAAAAGTATTTAAACAACATTTAAATCATGATAATCACTGGTGTACTTTTTTTAGTCAACTGTTTTACTTTCCAAATATCCTTTTTGCATGCTTCTAACCTCATCTGTGAAGATGTGAAAAATTATTTTCCTAGAAAACATACTGTCCCAGGACATCATGTACTATTATTAGCTTAAAAATAGAAATAGTGCTTAATGAGCTTGACCATTACATTTATATTACTTATGATGGCAAGTAGCTACTAAATATAACTACCTTTCTTTGATTTATTTCATAAAAGTATAAAGTTAAAAATTTCAGCACTGAAAATATGCGTTTTCGGAGGAATCACCCATTTATATTTTTAAAATTTTATTAGTTAAAATAAAGTGTTTAATTCACCTTGCGCCCACGGGGCGTGGTGTAGAGGTTAAGGTGTTAACCCCTTTTCCCAAACCTCCCGGTTTCGCCCCCCTAGTACTCCGATTTTTTTTTTTTCACCTTCTACCTACCAGATTACATAAAAATAAATGCCCCCCCCCCTTTTTTTTTTTTTTTTTTAATAATTATTGTAATTGATTTCTTTTGTCTGCGGTGCTGCCCAGACAGACGATGTGTGTGTGTTTTGGGTGTGTGTATGAAAAAAAAAAAAAAGTTTTAAAAAAAAAAAAAAAAAAAAAAAAAATCACCTTGCGGAATATAATAGTAAAAATATGAAAAATAAAATTTGAAATTCACAAATAAATGATTTGCGATAAAAATAGTAAATAAAAAAAGTTATTTATTAATTATTTTCCATATTTTTATTTGTCAATATTTTTTTTAAGGGTTAACATAACCCTTTATATATATTTTTATTTGGGTATAAAAAAAGTTTTGGGAGAGAATATTCACTAATAAACTTGAACTACATGAGTTTTTCATCTAATATTCTCGAAATAAAAAAAAAAAAAAAGAATGAACTCATTATAATGTCGATAAAGATTTTTATTATAATAGAATCTTAATTGAATTGTTACAGCCTCTACACGAGAAATTGAAGGGCGTAGGCATCTGCGTGGTGAATCTGGTCGATGATATGCAAGAATATATGCGAGGATTATTCATTTGCATGTAAGTTCCCTTTTTCTAAAATTAAATTTTTTTTAATTAATGATTGTAAAAATACTTTCTCTCTCTATAGTATATTAACATATATATATAGAGGTAAGAGAAAGTTAAAAGGTAACCGACTTGAAATATATTTTTAGCAAATTCAATCTTGGTCGAAATATAATAAATACTTATATTATCACTTGGTTAACCCCATAAATTCATTGTTGCTAAGCCAATGACTTATTTAAACCATTTAAATTGTTACTATTAATTAAAACCACCTTTCATTCTTTTATTCCTAGTTCAGAACTTGAACGATTGGTATGAAATTTGGTTAAATAAATTTCATACTTAACCGTCCCTGTCTTTTTGTGGATTTTTTTTTTTTTTTTATTTGGGAGGTTTGACTACGAGGCCATACCTTACCATATGTACATGTATATACAATAAACGGCATATCAAAAATTTTACATTGTAAATAAATTCCGTTATAAAAATATAAAGTATGTTACAATAAACGCCCGTATAGTATTTTTGTGGAATATAAATGTATGGATATACCCTATTTACAAAAACCATTTTTAAAAACAATAGATTTATAAAATAACATTATAAGACAACACTATAGAACAACATTGTAAAAATAACACTTTACAATAACATTATAAAATTAATTTTAAAATTCAACACTTTACCAATAAAGTCTTTATCAAAGTGGTACATGAATACGAAGAAAATAGCTATAAGACCGATGCGGAATTTAGATCTGTATATTGCAGGTTTTGATGAATTGGCAGAGGGCTTTCACTATTGTCTCACGTGGGTTCTTTACTATTTCAATAAGTGAAGGAGGGTCCCGGAAGTGCGGCTCTATTGTCTGTATTAAGGTTCTTCTCTGGGTACGTGAGAATAGGACATTTGCTAGATTTAGATGTTCTGGAGTGGCTGGAGTCTGTGAGCAGAGGCAGTATGGCGTGGCGACTATGGAGAATCTGTTTACAAGTGAGCTTGGCATGCTGTATGATTGAATCTTATTCTATTGATGACAGTGACAGTTTATTAAACTTTTTGTGGATTGTTATGGGGGGTATTGGATTATTTTTATGGGAGTTTTTAGACTATAGACCACATTTTTGTTATTAATTATTCATTAAAAATCTATAAATACTGTACAACGTTTCGACTGCTTGTTCTGCAGTCGTTTTCAAGTACTGTGCTTTAAGTACTTGCTCCTATTCAAGTGAGCTAACCTCTAAGGGACCGTTACGTGCATTTTACATGCAACGACGTCAGCGCTATCTTCATTCCCATTAAGTTAGACCCATACTTCAGCGCCTTCTACAATCATTCCCATGAATCACAATCATCAAAGCAAGTGTTTACATAAAACGCATAATGTTACAATAAGTTTTTTGAAATTTGATTTTTCATTTACAAAGATGGTAGAGAATAATTTAATATTAATATGTACCATCTTTATATTTTTAATAAATAATTAATACAAAATGTGGTCTATAATTAACCCTCCTTCTTTGTTTCTAACTCAAATTCTTGGTAATGTTTTATTCAAGATTGAGCTTTATTCTTCCATTTAGTCTTTATTAAAATTCCTCCCACATTTAATTAAGATTATAATTATTAACAAATATCAAGTTAACGAATATTGACGGAGATTCACCAAAATAAAATAAGTTTCTCAAAACGTTTTCTCACGCTTCGCTTAAACAACATTTTTTTTTTTTTATTACTTTAAATAATAAAAGTGATAATCCGAGTGAAAAGAGGCAAAAGCGTTAAAAGCTTTAAGGAAGAAAGGCCTGGTTGCTTCTGAATAAAAGACAGACAGACAGAGGCGTCAACGGATATCAAATATCGGTTTCGCATTCATTTTCCTCTAAATAGAGTTTTATTGTCAGATCCACTTTTTGAGAGCAATCGATATGCATGCACCGCTTAAAAAAGAGTAAGAGGAGGATGAAATATTTTCGGAGATTTATTTCTATTTTTCAAAACCATATTGGATATTGATGATGAATTGTAAGAGAAAATTAAATTTTTTTTTTTTAATGTATCAGTTTAGTTAATCGGATAAATTTCCTATAAACGAATGTTGTTTATTTTACGTAATGGTCCATATGGAATTTTTTTTAAGTGTACCTGGTAAATTGACTTCTTTGATCAAAAAAAAATCAAATTAAATTTCTGCTAGTAAACAAATAATTGCGTAATAAACTTGACCAGAGGGTGAAATACTTAATTATTGCTTTTATTTTGACAATTCTTGTATTTTTTATTTTTTGAAATTATGTTACAACGAAAGAGAAATATCCGATTTTTTGCTATTTTCACCCTACACACTCAGAATTTTTTCTCATTTTATTGCCTTTCCACCTTTATAAATAAAACGTTACTAAAATAACATTTCCTTCGAGGGAACATTAAATCTGTTATTTATACGTTTTTTCTACCCTTATCTAAAGTTGCCGCAATAAAGAGTTGGAATAATAAGATTATATGAATTTTTTTAAGAATAAAAAAACTGATATCTTTATACTAATTACTTCAATAATTATCTAAATTCTTTTTTTTTCTTTCACAGAATCTTTACTTTCTCTCATCTATAAATTTATGTTAATATCATAGGTGGTAGGGTTACCGAAGGCAACCCTACCCGCTAGGCCCAGGCGGGCGGAGTCTCGGGATATGACTAACAAGAGTTGTCCAGATAAATGTATTTTAATTAGTTTTGAACCATAATATAAAAATATGAAAAAAAATCGAGTGGAAAATAAATTTTAGAGGGGGGGGGGAGGGTAGGAGGAGTAGGGCTGATAGAACTTTCTGAGGTCTGGAATACCATTTTTCATTTATTTACACCCTAGAGAAGAATCATTTTAAATTTTATTAAAATAGAGTGAAAGACAAATTTTAGGGGGGGACATCCCCCCTGGCGGGGCTAATAAAACTTTCTGAGGTCTGGAATACCATTTTTCAATTATTTAAACCCTAAAGATTTGATTAATATTGAATATATGTTTTTCATTAAAAAAAAATCTGGTGTGACTGGCGCACAGCACACAACTTTCTCTTACCTTCGGTAATCGAAAGTTGTGTTCTGTGCTTGTCTCACCAGATTTTTTGTGCCGACATGTATTTAGTTTCCGACAGTAGGGTACAATTGAATTCAAGATGTAAAATTTATAAGTATGAATATAAATATTTATATTTTGTTACCATGGCAACCATTTCTCCTATCTTTTCTATGGAGTACAAGAGTAAAGTGGTCTACAGAAGATTTCAATGACAAAATGAGAATATACATTTTAAAGAGAATCTAAAAAATAATTGATTTTTGAATTAAAAAAAAAATCGTTGGAGCAAATTTTGAGAAAATCGATAAAAAACTGAAAAAGTGAATCAGTAAAGTACTAGTACTCTTTGGTCGATTTTGTTCAAAAGCTTCGTGTCACGTCCCATGGGGGTGCCTAACTTAAATATAAAATTTCAACCTCCTAGCTCTTTTCGTTCTTGAGATATTTTGTTCACAGACACACACACAGACAGACAGACAGACAGACCATGTCGCGAAAACCACTTTTTTGGATTCAGGGGACCTCAAAACGTGAAGATCCATCAAAATCTCGACATCGAATTTTTGACATGAATCCAATACTTTCTCTCTCTATATATATTAACATATATATAGAGGTAAGAGAAAGTAAAAATATTATAAATTGATAGGCTAATCATCTAAAATTTATCTTTTAAAATTTCAAAAATATTATCCTTCCAATAAAAGTCACTTTTATAATAGGGTTTAAACAAGTTAAAATTTCTTTATTTTGAATTTAATCATTTTAGCCTCTGAAAGGAAGGCTTATCTATTAAATTAATATAAAATGAATACGATTGTCATTCCTTTTGCAAATCCTCCTTAGAGAGAAAGAGAGAAGCCCTCTGATATTTATATAAAGATTAAATAATGGTTATGGCTTCTGTACCCTTAGTAATGTCATCTTTGAATTTCATCTTTTTATAAATAAAATTTATCTTTGCTTTAATAAATCCTTTGATGTCTAATTTAATAAATTCTTTAAATGATTTTAAAAAGGGGAATGAAAATCTTATTTATTAGGACTCTTTTATCATATTTTATCGTATGGTAATTATAATAGCGAGGTGAAATACGCATTAAAAAATAATAAAATCATTTAAAATAAAAAGGGGTTTTACTAACCCGTGCCCTAGGTATAATCTTTATAAAATTTCAAACCCTCAGGATTCGAAGTACGTTGCAGCCAAGAAATTAAATAAAAATTTTATTTTTTATTCGCCGACGTTTCGGTCGCCATCAGGGCTAAAATTGTTAAATATTGTGAATAATATATTGTTTACATTTAACCGGAACGGCCGACAATAAAAAATAAATAAAATTTTAATTTAATTTCCTGGCTCCAACGTCCTTCGAATCCTTAATGTCTACAGCCAAAAAAAAATTTTTAATTCAAAATCAATCACTTTTAATTCTGAGGCGACTTTAGAAAAATTGATAAAAACTACTGAATGATTTGAAGTTGTATTTTAACAAGAGATGAAGGAGAAGGCAGACTCAGAGTAATGGATCCAAACCTTTGAGTTTCATTTCGTTAAGACAAATTCGCTGGCTGCCTTCTCCTTCATTTATTGTTAACTACTGTTTGACTTTGGAATAAAGAGTATCTACATTAGACGATTCAAATTATTAAAATCATTACATTCATTTAATGTAAACAAATTAAAAAATTTCGGTAGGGAATATTTTTTGAAAAATCCGAAGCCCTACCAAAACGTATTTTTCCCTGAACCAATTTTTTATGCTGAATACGTATAAGCATATGTAATTATTATTTTTCTACGACCTTTAGTTCAGGCTGTTATTTTATGCGTACGGACACCGGAATCTCTGCATAAGCCCTTAGTACAGTGAGAGCTAAAAACTCATGACCCTGACCTGGTCCAGGTTTTAATAAAAATTAAAAATAAATATTTTTCAAATAAGATTCCTAAAATAAAAACTTTTTTTGTTTTTAAATCTAGAGTATGAGAAATCCATCTTCTAATTAAAAAAAAAGCCTGGTCGATGATAATTCATTCATCCATTCCATCTCCCTTCATATTATCTAACTCATGTATTTTTATTAAAAAAATAAAATCCGCGATTCTAATTCTAATGTTAATTAAATTTGAATTGTATTTCCATTTTCTAGATGAAAGCTCAATTTTAAATTAAATTTTTGTTCATTATTGAATTTTTACAGAAAGCAATACACTATTTATTAACAAATACTATTTTTTTATGATTTCAAAAAGAATTTTTAATAAAAGTACTACTACTACTAATAATTATTATTTTATTTTTTCAATAAAAACGAAATTTTTAATTAATAGGAACTGTAACGTTGATTCTTACTAATTTTATTTAATTAAAAAAAAATGCTAATATTATTATGCAAAACGGTGAAAAATTTATTTGAAACTTGATAACAATTAATTACTAGATTTTTTATCAATATAAAAATATTGCTCATTAAAATGGTCATCAGAACGGAATTACAAATTTTCTCAATTTTTCTGGCCAAACAACAAAACTCGCTATTCTTTCCAACAAATTTAGGACAAAATATTTACTAAAAATTATTAATTAAATTTATTAAGCTTAACAAAAAAAAAAAAAAAAAAAAGAATATAAATTATGATAAGGCTCTGGGAGATTCTGGTTCGGTTCCAAAGAGTTGAATAAATATTGCATAATGTATAGGGCCCTTAGTGTTATAAGTACAGCGAGTTTCAAAAGTAATGCGGTTTTCAGAGTCGTACCAAGGACGGGAACTCTCCCGGTATTAATTTAAAAAAAAAATCAAATTACAATTTTCATAAAAATTTTTAAAGTTTACATAATAATTAATTTTTACCCTTTTTTATATATACACCAATTGAGCAAAAGGCCCTTGGGCAAAACGTTTTATCCAAAAGTAAAACGTTTTGCTCAATGCCAAAGCACACCAATTGGACAAAATGTTTTGTCATTGAGCGTTTTTGCCTAATCGGTGTGCGTTGACATTTTTTGCTCAATGGCCGAACATTTTGTCCAATGCCAACGCACACCGATTGAGCAAAACGCTCAATGGCAAAACATTTTGTTCAATGATGTCGAATTATGCTCAATTGTGTGTAGGCCTATACAAGAAATAAATTATTTGAGAAAATCAGATTTAATATCGATTACGTAAAGTTATTTCTAAAAAGTATTTTTTTTAAACACCCTATAATGGCTTTTTGGCTAAATTTCAATCTCTCTAAAAAAAAGGACATTAAATTATGATCATGGAAGAAATATCAAAGTGTATAAAATATATATTATAATAACACTTTCATATTGCCAAGAAGATTATTCTTTATGGGAAAATACAAAGAAGAGAGAAATTTTTATCTAATTCTTTTAAGATGAAAGTTTTTATTTAAACTTTTTCTACTGACTATATCTAAGATATCTTTCTACATATGAAAAAATAGCATATTTTTCTTATTATGTATGAAAAAATTCCAATAAAACTTTATAATAAATTCTTAGAAAGGCCGTCAGTCTTGGAGCTGAGTTAAGAATGCTGTTATAATTTTATACTGTATGTAGAATGTTTTGAATATGAGCAGGGGTAGCGGCCTCCCCTTGCTTAGATGCGCCTCGCCGAAAATATTACCGAGAATTCACTTTTCATTAGGTCAATCAAGATAAATTTTTCGGATACGATTTTTTTCTTTATATAATATACCATATATTAAAAAATTCAAATCACTCGTTTCATTAATTTAGAATTGTTTACAAAAGAGAATTTTTTGATGTCTAATAATAATTAAATTATACTCAAGAAAAAATATTTCGATGAAAAAAATTTTCTTATAGGTATATGAAGAAAATAGATGAATATTTCATTATTTCTAAAAGTAAAATAATAAAAAAAATTGATAAAACGAAAATATAAGGAAAAAAAAATCTCAATTTATTATTATTAATAGCTTATATATCTAAATTAAAAAAATATACAATGATATATAGTCGATGTTTAAGGAATATGTTATAGAGAATTCATAAATCATCTAAAATAGGTCAGATTGGCAGTTTGAGAAATGTTTTTAACACACAAACATTTCATTTGTCAAAAATAAAAAAAAAAAAAAAAATTACTCTTGTATCTATCTATCACTATCATAGGAAATGGACTATATTCATACTACCGCTACCCCTTCTTTTGTTAAATTCTATTAAGTTAATGGTTTTAACTTTGTTGACAAGTCGTTCAAATAATCGAAATAAAACTGTTGAATAAGTTTTTTCCTGAATATGTCCTGTGAGTCTTGTGAATGATACTAAATCTTACCTCTGTAATTTATACCCTTATTCATAGTCGTTCCTTGAGGAAGAAGGATTCCTTATATCTATACATTTATATAGGCATAATGATTTCTTGTTCCTCAAGCAATGACTATGAATACGGGTATAAGGCAGCATTCGGGTTGCTTCAAAGGTCATTTTAATGCTTATTATAACACAAAACAATTTCTTGTCCTAAAAGAGCTAGGAGGTTGAAATTTTATATTTAAGTTAGGCACCCCCTAGGACGTGAAAATAAGCTTTTAAACAAAATCGGTTAAAAACTACTAGTACTCTACTGATACACTTTTTCAGTTTTTTTTTGATTTTCTCAAAATTCGCTCTAACAATTTTGATTAGGCTAAATTTCATAAATCAGTTATTTTTCAGATGATCTTTAAAATGTATATTCCCATTTTGTCATTGTAATCTTCTGAAGACCACTTTACTCTTGTACTCTATAGAAAAGATGGGAGAAATGGTTGCCAATTGGCAGCAAAATAGAAATATTTTCCCATATTTATAAATTTTACATCTTGATTTCTAATATATCGGCGGAAACTAAATATATGTCGACACAAAAAATCTGGTATGACAAGCACAGAACATAACTTTCGATTACCGAAGGTAAGAGAAAGTTGTGTGCTGTGCGACCAGTCACACTAGATTTTTATAATTTGACTCTAAAATTCATTCTCGACACTAGTTGAGAAATTAGACTCGAGCTAACGCTATGATTTCACTAGCTCTTTTTAGTCAAATTTCTCCACAATTAAGCATCACACCAGCTTAATATTTCCCTCTCTGTGTCCTTTTTCCACGAGTATTAGCAAAGTAATTTGGTAAATTTTTCAAAACTTTTCATATTGTTTTTATTGAAATAATTTATTAATTGATTGATAAATTATTAAAATCCTCGTTATAAGAAAATATAAAAACATATAACCAAGTATTTATTAATTTAATAAATATAAAGCCCTTTTATTTAAATTATTTCAGGTATGTGCTTCCCCTTACTGTCACTGCCTACCTGTATGTGAGGATGTCACGGGAGCTTAAAGGTCATGAGGGTCCACTTGCTGTGATTATGTATGAGGCGAGAGGACGAGGGAGAGGCAGTGGAGCATCCGCAGTATCAAGCCATGCCACTAGGTGAGAAATACTATTCGAGATTATATTTCATTATACTATAAGAAAATTATTTAGAGAGTAAGCTCATTTAACCAAATATTAATTTAAATCTAAATAAATGCTTTTTTTTCTCTATATTATATCAAACTTTATGTTTGTATTATGACATATGGTCTTTGATTTTGTTGAAAACCACCACACCGTGGCCAAATTTAAAATTATATCCACCAGGATTTTTTTTTTTTTTTTGGGAGGGGGAGGTGATTTGGATGATCCGAAAGATTATTATCCCTCTCAAATTTATAAATTTTAAGAATATAAAATATTTTTTATAATTTCTAACAGTATTTAAAATTTTAACAATATATTTATCTTTATATATAATTTTTTGGGATTTCCGAAGGAAGGGGAGTTGCTCTCCTATACCCCCTCCCCCGTTCGCGCTCTGATCTCTATTAAGATATTTGTGTGGCCCATGAAATTTCAAACAGATTCCACAGGATGATAATATTCAAACGACAACGGTCCGAATATCACCATTTTTTTGGTAATATGATTTCTATAAAATTCTAACTAACGTTATATCTAAAATTTTTATAACTTTATGTGTTATATTAACAAAGAAATAATTTAATTATAAGATTGCTACTACCCTTTCATAAAATATTTAAGAAAAATAACCGAATTCTCATAAACGCATACACCAAAGCCTGCTTTGATAATTTATTCAAGAGTGAGAGCGAGAGAGAGAGATTACATCCTCGTGTAATGGTTAACTCAATCATCTGACTTGCCTTATATACGCACTTGTATATATACCACCACCCGTTGTCAGCCGCAGAGAATATATTCCTCATTCCCAAACTGTCAAGCTTCAAGCACTACCACCTAACCTAGGTTTGATCAATTAGATCAAAATTTATATCAATTAATTTTTTAAAGATCAAAGCTATTCATCTCAAACGCTTTCAATTAAAGTTTTGTTGTCGTATTTTTAATTCCAATCCCTTAGAAGAGCGGTAAAGACTTTTTGATGATCTAGTCACTGGGTCTATCTCTTCACTGACCTAAAAATTATATTACCTACCAATAATTAGTGTCCGAATATATAGAATATTTATTTATTTAAAATAATATTGGTTTATTTCGTTTTGTTTTGATATTGTATTTATATTGTTTTGTAAAATGTCATATATTGTATATTATGGGGATGGCCTTTGGCACCCGGCTTAATAATATTAAAAAAAAAAAAAAAAAAAATATTGGTTGAAGTTAAGGTCACCAGCGATTTTTGACACCGGGAATATATATTAAATATACTGAAATTATTTTACATTATGTTTGGAATACCTTTACCAAAATCTTCTTTTTGTTTTCTGGACTTAAATAATGATAACCTCTTTACGAAATGGGCCTATATACCAGTAACACCAACCCCCTCTCAGAAGAGAGAAAAAGTAGACTCTATGGCGATTGGAGAGGTAATTTTTTGGCTAATTATAATTAGTCAAAATTAATCAAAAACATTATAGAGCCCTATTTTATATTTCAATATATTTGTTGTGGATGGGATGTTGGCAGACGGGTTGCGTGTACACCGGATTTGAATTTTATCAGTAATTTTTTTCTTTTGCAATTTTTTCGCCATCTATATATTAGTTGACCTCACATTTCACTCCCTTTCAAACATCTTAACTTTAAATGTCAGCCAACAATTTCTTTTAAATGATTTTAACTCACCCTTTACGGCAGGGGTGGGCAAAAGGGGCCGGATCCGGCCCTTTTGCTTACTTTATCCGGCCCGTTGAAAAATCCCTAGTGATTTTGTTGAAATCAACAGTATAAATAATCAAATATATAAATAATAGAGTATTATAATTTCGAAGAGCCGTAACCATATCACTACTTTTATGTACGCAACATACTAGGTCTGTTCGATTATAATCTTTCATTAACTGATTTATTTAATGACCATTAATTTAATATAATGGATCATATTTCTTTAAAAATTACGTGACATATTTTACTGGGCAAAAATTGTTCGCATGTACACCCAAGTAAGACAATTTATTATTACTATTATCTATTATTAACTGTCAAATTTCTTTGTCCAAATGCTTTAAAATGATACTTAGAGTGTTTTTGCCTAAAAAAACTTCTTGGGCAGGGAAAAACTCCACCCAAAACATTCGGGTGTGGAAAGCGTACGCGGTATAGTCCTGCGGCCCGGGAGACATTTTGAAAATTTCATTTTGGCCCGCGCTTAAAAGTATTTGCCCACCCCTGCTTTACGGGTTCCTTTACTAAGACGAATTTTCTCAAGGGTTAGTGTCTCATTTTTATTTTTATCTGTCGCTAAAGTCCTTTTGGCTCTGTGGGCTACTACATATTTATTGGTATAAATAATTAGTACTACTATTACTACTACTACTACTAACCTACTATTTCGACACTCACTGCCCTCAATACAAATATAATGTTAGGATCGGTTATAGAGTAGCTACTAGTACTTCTTTACTAATGTACTTTTTTTCAAATTTCTCAAAATTAATTCTATCAATTTTATAACATATCACTTGTGTTTTGATTCATTTGAATAATTTTACTTTTGTCCTTTGAAACTTTCTTCCTATTAATAAAAAAAACTTTTTTTTTTGCAATTTTCTTTCATTAAAATTATTCGAATATCAGTTGATCCCGTTTAAGGAGAAGTCCTCTCATCCTGAAGAGAAATGGCGCCTCTTTCATTTGCCCCTTGTAATAGTCAGATCATTCTAGTGCATTTTATACTACAAACATAAATAATCTTCCCAGTCAATTAAACCTAAATTGTTTTTATTCTTTAGAAAGTAAATATTATTTTTAGAAACCAAATCATTCTAATTAATATTAGAGAAAAAAAAAGAATTTCAATTATCCAACTTTCAAATGTCACACACAATTGATTGTTCTTTTTGGACGAGGGAGAACTTGTAAAATAAAAGGAAAACTTTCAAAAGAGATTAAATTAAAAAAAAAAAAGAAAGTAAAGGCAAAAGAAGAAACATGAGAGAGAAAATAAATACCTAAATAACGTAATATAATCAGATAATTGGATTTTTGCTTGAGCTGAATCTGTGAATAAACGTTTAAAAAAAGGAAAAATATCAAAGTTTCAACCCTTAGCTAATAATAAATGAAGCTCCTTTGAAAGATTTGTTTTTCTTGTTGGCCATTTATTGTATATATATATATTGAATAACATTATAACGATAGCTATTCGGGATTCCCCGAGGCTTGATTTCGCCGCGCTTGATATCCAACATAAATAAATAAATTTGTACCGGTTTGCTTTTTGAGTTGTGAAGGTCACTACTACACAAGGGAACAAGTTTATCCCTAGGTAGTTAGGCAATCAAAATGTTTCATTAATTGAATTTTGATGTTTGGTCCTAATTCACTTATGGTGGCTTAATTTTTTCAAAGCCCTAAGGGCTTGGTGTAGTTGTTAGCGCGCCTGCCTTGTATACCAAGAGTCGTGGGTTCGAATCCCAAGCAGTCCGATGATTTTATTTAAGCCATTTGGTATCCAAATGCCGCGAAAATCACTTTTTTGGATTCAGGGGGCCTTGTTGTGTGTTGCTTTACACCAGTGTTGCGTGTTGCTTTCTCGATGGGATTTTGTTGGGATTTCAATAAATGTCGCAGTTTTAAAATATACGTTTATTATGACCGTTCAATACACCAGATCTGTTACTTAGGAGGTCGAGAGAGAGAATGATCCCTCCCGGGAGTGGGGGTGGCTTTTTATGCCTTTTTTCCAGACAGTAATCCCCCATTCCCATGGGACTAGACACACGTGTAACGATTCCAATTGCAAAATTTGCGCTTTTCTATGGGAATGTTTACAGGTGTGTCTTGTTCTAGACATATCAAATTTTGCCATCGAATGTGTTTAAAAATAAAGTTTTGGATTCCAAATATCAAATTTTGTATCTCTCTCTCTCTCTCTCTCGTTTTGGCTTCACAACAGCCTGTATATCCATCAAAATCTCGACATAAAATTTTTGACATGAATCCAATACTTTATCTAGACCTATATGTATATAAACATATTTTTTTTGTTCGTGTTTGAATTTGATTAACTTCATAATATTTTTTTTTTTTTTTATTTAATTAAAAATATATTGCAATAGTATACTTTATTTTATTACATTAAAAAAAAAAAAAATACAAAATCATTTCCCTGTAGGAAATTAGATGTCTTTTCCCTTTGTCTGTCTCTCACCAAATCAATTTCAAATAGAGTAAAAAAAGCAATTAGGGAAATAAAACTAATCAAAAATTTTCTCTTTTTTAATAACATTAAAAAATATGTCTTTAAATTTTATAACACTTTAAAACTAATTTAAAAAAAAATAAATAAATAAAAAAAAAAAACATTCAAATTTTCCTTGTGTTCCGATTGACTTGTCAAATTGATTGATAACTTATTGACATAATTTAAATCTCTGGCGTATTTCACCTTTGAATCCGCGTAACGAATTTATTAACCTGTCAGATCATAATCAAATTAAAATTTTATTTTCTAATAAAATGGTTAAAAAATCAAATAATTAAACTAAACAAAAATTAGGTTTTCCGTGTTTGAAAAGAATGCAATTAACCCTTGAGGGACATCTACAATATATACCTATCTAAAAATTTAATGACCATAGATCAAGGAAATAAACTCAAAGGTTTTGTTTAAATTTTTTGTAAATAAAACAAATTAAATGATATAGAGGTAAAATACAAAAATTCTCTTTGATAAATATAAAAAAATTATCCCTTTGATGGTGACATATTGATTTTAATGATATCTTTAATTACCTTTATTAAAATACTTTTTTAATAAACATAGTCAATGAAATTTATTTAATTGGCGATTTTATAAATATAAAGTTTTGATTATTATCCAATATGTCGAGTTGATTCTTGACACGTCTGATGATTTAAATTAATTAGTCGTTTCAAGCCCTCGGGCTTAGTGTAGTTGGTAGCTGGCCTTTGGTAAGAGAAAGTTGTGATCTGTGCTTGTCACACCAGATTTTTTGTGTCGACATATGTTTAGTTTCCGCCAATATATTAAAATTGAAGATGTAAAATTTATAAACTTGGGAAAATATTTTTTATATTTTGTTACCATAGTAACCATTTCTCCTATCTTTCCTATGAAGTACAAGAGTAAAATGGCCTTCAAAAGATTTCAATGGCAAAATGAGAATATACATTTTAAAGAGCATCTAAAAAATAATCAATTTTTGATTTTTAATCAAAATCGTTGGTGCGAATTTTGTTTGAGAAAATAAAAAAAAAAACTGGAAAAGTACACCAGTAAAGTACTAGTACTCTTTGACCGAATTTGATTAAAAACTTATTTTCACGGTCCAGGAGAGTACAAAACTTAAATATAAAATTTCAACCTCCTAGCTCAATTCCTTAAGGCGAAATCCCCCTAGGTAGACTCGAAGGCGGGCGGAGCGGCTAGTAGTATTAATAAACATTCAATTCAATTATTTTAATTGAAAATAAACCATTATCACATTTTCGGTTTTATGATTCTAAACTTTTAATAAAGCAAAAAATATTATATATATTATTAATAAATCAATTATAGAGTTAAATTATGTAAAAAGCTTTTCGAAAAGTAGACTGTATATAATTCCCTGTTGAACAAGTTTTTCGTCTCTCTCTTTCTAACTCTCCAATGTGATTTTGACGATAAAAGAGATTTCATTTGTAACACGCCATTAAACTTTTCTCTGCATTTTAAAAGCCATCTACAACAATTTTTATATTTATTTATCGGGAAAAATTCACTGGGTGTTTGAAAAATTTCAGGATGAAATTAATGAGAGAAAAAATTTCTATTTGCATACCTAATTAGAAAAATAATTTAAAAAAAGTATTATTATTAAATTAGTTATTATATATTCAATTAACCTTCCGCTATTTTTGCTCCATTGCTATTTGTTTGATTAAACAATTATATTTAATTAAGTTTTTATTTGATCTCTTTTCTCGGTAACTGCGTTCTTCATCAGCTTATTAAAACTGTGTTTATCATTTATTTATTTATTTATGTTCTCTCTCTGAGGAGAAATTCACTTATTACCCTTTCCAGTAGAATTTCTTATATTTACGTACTGGTATATTAATATAAGATTTGATATTTTTGTTGTTGAGTGTCGAGACTAATTTCTATTATCAAGATCTAAGCCGTCTGACGGTCTGGATCTTTCTTTTCGACGTTCTTTTTGTGAAGACCCCGAACTTGAAATATAAATAAGAATTGTTTTAAAATTAAAATTCTACTTGTGCTGTTTCTTGGATTTATTACTATGCTCAAATTTCAATGATGATCCCAATCTAAGGTCAAAAGATATTATTGTGTTTTCATTAAATAAAGGGGGGGGGGGGGGGCTTCAGTATTAAAAAAGTAAATTGATGAAATACAATCAATATTTGAATGCATTCCGCATCCTAACTTGAATCTGGTCACTATTATTTAAATTTCCGAACTGGAAAAAATAATGCAGCCAGAGGAAAAAGAAATTTATTTTTTGTTTCACGTTTAGGGCGAAAGTCGCACTCTTCCTCAGGACCAAAAATAAAAAAATACCCTGAGTTATTATGTGAGACAACAAAAATTTATAAAATATATAACACCTATTGTATTTTACAACAAAGGTGCAACTTGCGTCCGAAACGTTGAGCAAAAAAAAAGTATTTTATTTCCCTGGTTTCATTATCGTTTATTGTGAATTAGGCTGAACGCATACCAATTGAGCAAAAACGTTCTTGGACAAAACATTTTTGACTAATCATGCCTAAAACGGTTTTTTCAATGCTTTTCTATAGGTCAACGCACACCGAGGAGGCAAAACACAATTGAGCATGATTCGACATCATTTAACAAAATGTTTTTCCATTGAGCATTTTGCTCAATGGCCGAACATTTTGTCCAATGCCAACGCATACCGATTAGGTAAAAACGCTCAATGACAAAACATTTTGCCTAATCGGCTTGCGTTGGCATTGAGCAAAAACGTTTTGCTCTTGGACAAAACGTTTTGTACAAGAGCGTTTTGCCTAATTGGTGTGCGTTTTCAGTCTAAGTTAGCCATTTATTTAATTTTATGATAATTTTAATTCACCATATTTGAACTTCAGGAAAAATTCAGAAATGACGATAAACTCACACTCTTGATATATATAATAGCTGGTAGATTGAAATACTCTCGATCGTAAACCATGGGAGAACGTAGGTTCGATTCTCGCAATTTTTCTATTTACTGGTTATTAAATAAAGCCTATTATTAAATAAATAATCTGACAATTTGGATTTGATTAAAGTTGTTGGTAATCGACTAAAAAGAAAAAACAGCACTTATTTAATTCAAATTGGTGGTTTAAAAATTAAATTCAAATATTTTTGACCACCAATTTGGATTAAATAACTGCTGAGAAAAAAGCTTTTTTGTTTGTTTATCATCTGTATAAATCCTCGGCATCTCTCTGATGTAAATGTACATACCCCTATAGACTTAAAATGTTTAAACCATTTTTTGGACTGGATTTCAATTTGTGAAAATTCATCAAAATATCAATTTTTCATGATTATTTTTCTGCTTATTGGCTTATAAAGACATTTGTTTTTTAGTATTTTTTTAACAACACATTTACACGAACATACCAGTATATTCAGAGAGAGATAGAAACATTTTTCTATTTCGATTATTTCTCAAGTGATTTCAAAACGTATATTTGTTTAAACTCTCGCACATCAAATTTTGTTTTTTTTTTTGGCATGAGAAAAAAATAAAATTATTCAAGAATATTTCCGCTTATTAAGTCTCTTCTCTCTTAGAATGTTATTATCATTATTAAAAAAAGCTTTGCCGAAAACCCCTTATCAAGTAGAAAACAATCTGGGTTGGTGGCAACAGGTAAACACACGGCAATTTCCATCTTCTTATTATTCATGAGAGTTTAAAACTTATTTAATTAAAGAAAGAAGGGAGAAAAATAAAATAAAATAAGATTTCTGTCAGTCCTAAAATTTCCGGATATTTTAATAATCTCATTTAGATAAAGTTTCAGAGTATAGGAAGGTAAATTATAAAATTTATGAGAGAAATTAAAAGAGAGATTTTACTAAATTAGTTACACACTATTTCGATTTAGATTATAATTTTAGGACTTAGTTACCAGACTAGAAATGCAAATTAAAAAATATATATATATATATATATATTTAATTTAAAGCCCCTTCCTGTTTTGAATGTTGATGCTACAATTTTCTGACTTCTCAAATTAGTAGGACTGACAGTATCAGCAATCGAAACCAGATGGTTTTAGAAGAGGTTTTAATAAAATATTAAAATACAATATATTTTTAAATTGGTTTGCCGGACTGATATAAAGTCTGTTTAACCTTTATTATAATTTTTACTTTCTCTTACACTATAGTATATTGGATATATAGAAAGTATTGCGATCATGTCAAAAATTCAATGTCGAGATTTTGATTGATATATATGTTTTGAGGTCTCGTGAGTCCAAAAAAGTGGCTCCCGCAATTTGTCTGTCTGCGTGTAATGATTTTAAGCATGAAGGAATTGAGCTAACTGATTGAAATTTTATATTTAAGTTAGGTACTCTCCCGGACACTCAAAATAAGCTTTTGAATAAAATCGGCAATAAAGCACTAGTACTTCACTGATGTACTTTTTCAATTTTTTTTTTATTTTTTTTTATTTTCTCGAAATTCGCTTTAACGATTTTGATTAAAATTCAAAAATCAATTGTTTTACATATAATTTAAAATGTATATTCTCATTTTGCCCTTGAAATCGTTTGAAGACCTCTTTACAATAGTACTTCATAGGAAAAGAAGATTTACCTGAGTAAAAATGATTAAAAATGATCGAGAGATACACACAGAGATCCGCAGCAGGTCTGCATAGTGAACCTAGAGGGACACAGAGATATACATGTCCACACTAGGGACACACAGGGATACACACGCCCGCATCAGGGACACACATTTTTTTTCTGGTCACTTTCTGTCTACTGTGTGTGTCCCTGGTGCGGGCGTGCGTATCCCTGTGTGTCCCTGGTGCGGGCGTGTGTATCCCTGTGTGTTACTGATGTGGAAGTGTGTATCCCTAAAGATTCACTATGCAGACCTGCTGCGGGCGTGTGTATCCCTCGATACATTTTAAATCATTTTTACTCGTGTTACCGAAAAATATTTTTTTTTAATTTTGTTTAAGGTCTTTGTTACTAGCCAATTCAAATAAAATAAATTTTTCTCGCCTGGGACGGGAAGCGAACTCGGAACTCTAAGCGAAGCTGATGTCCACTCTGAGCCATGGGTCACGGGCGAAAAAGACATTAAACAAATTTAAAAAAAAAATTATAACGCGATGTTTAAGGCGTTAATTTGAATAAAATAAAGTGTCTTTTTTCTTCTGATTTCAACACCATTTAATTATCTTACTGCTTTTACTTGGAATTCAACTTCATAGCCTAGATTGGGGATAGTGGCCTCCCTTCCGTTCTGAACGACAAAATTTATATTTACCATTTGCTTCCTAAATGACCTCACAATCTTGAAAAGTAACTTTTGGTACATTTATGCCTACACTTAATGATTAGTTTCCAAGTTTATTGAAGATACGGCGTATAAATAAAAAAAAATTTTGACACATTGAATTTGCTTTGGATATATTTATCTATTTTGACTTGACAATAATTCCTCCCCTTATTAGCTTTTTGCACCCCCACTCACCTTGAATGATAATTAATCACTGATGTCATTTGGGTATATTCGCTTGACTTGATTCTCTCTCGTCTCAAGTTGATTCATGGCTTGAGCAATTCGAACCAACCGTTGATTGTATTACGCGATAAAGGTGACGAACGATTCAATCGTCAATCATCCTCGCCCCAGGAATTTACCCTTCGATTATGCAATTAATCCACAAATACACGTATATACACTCTTATTTATTTCTTCAATGATGATGCCGAATTGTATAAATTTACCTAATTTTTTTACTTTCTCTTATTTTATCTTACAAAACTCTATTGTATTAATAATTTTATTTTTTACTTTCTCTTACCTCTATATATTTATATATGTATATATATATATATATATATATATATATATATATATATATATATATATAGAGAGAGAGAGAAAGTATTAGATTCATGTCGAAAATTCGATGTCGAGAGTTTGACAGATATACAAGTTTTGAGGTCCCTTGAATCCAAAAAAGTGGTTTTCGCGACATGATCTGTCGGTCTGTCTCTGTGTGTCTGTTTTTTGATTTTAAGGATGAGGAAGGGGGCTGAATTTTTATATTTAAGCTAGAAACCCTCCTGGAGCGTGAAAATAAACTTTTGAACAAAATTGACCAAAAAGTACTAGTACTTTACTGATTCACTTTTTCAGTTTTTTTTTTTTTTTCGATTTTCTCAAAATTTGCTCTAACAATTTTGATTTAAATTCAAAAATCAATTATTTTTTAAATGCTCTTTAAAATGTATATTCTCATTTTGCATTCATAACTGTTTGAAGCACACTTTACTTTTTTACTTCACATCTAGCACAGAACAACTTTCGATTACTGAAGGTTCTAAGAATTTGTGTTCTGTGCTGAGATTTTTTATAAATTCTGACGTAACATCTGAACTCTCTCTAATCATAATGTAAAATAATCATACACCTTTTATAATTGATAATTGTGTATATAATTTATTTAAATATTTATACTAGAAATCGATCTGACATTGTTTTAACTAGGAAACACATAGACTCTTCAATTAGAAATATCAGATAAAAAATACGAGTTGAATTATTAAAAAAAAAAATCCTACTTTTACCAATAATTTAAATGCTTTTGGGAACAAAGTCATAAATAATAAATGAATAAATAAAACAAAAATCCGATTAGAGTATTAAACAAATGTTTGTTTGATCAGATATTAAAGAATTAAAATTTCGAAAATAGGTAGATTGGAAATTTGTTCATTTATTTGAGGATTATTCACGAAGAATATGTTTGTTTTTTTTTTCATCTAAAAATTAATTTTTAGGAATTGTGTTAAAGGAGACCAATCGCAGACGTATAGTACTATATCAGTATGGAAAAATAGCGAGAGTGAGTTTTTTTTTAATTCAATTCCTATCCAATTAATTATCGATTCGAGTTGAATCTAATTCACTGGACCTCCGTTTTAAAAGAAAATTGTTTTTTAAAAATTAAGCTTATATCCTTAGAAAATTTTGAATTCGAATTTCTCTTATCAATAGAATTCGATAAATCGATAGATATATTAAGTGAGAGGAAGCAAAAAGTGGAGTCAGCAATAGAGTTAGTTATATTGACTTGAAAATAACGAGAGAGAAAGAAAATAAAATAAAACGTCAACAATTTTTTTTTTTTCAGTTTTCTTAAATCTTACATCTAAATTCTCTTTCTTTTTAATTACATACGTCCAGAAAAAAATATCATTTGGGTAATTAAAATGATTAATTTTTTGTGTCTGTGAACCAAATATCTCAGAAACTAAAAGAGCTACGAGGTTGAAATTTTATAATTAAGTTAGGCACCCTCCCAAGGGGTGAAAATAAGCTTTTGAACAAAATCGACCAAAAAGTACTAGTACTTTACTGATGTACTTTTTTTTTTTTTTTTCTTCGATTTTTTCAAATTTCTCTCCAACAATTTTGTTTAAAATTCATAAATGGACTATAGATGCTCTTTAAAATTATTTATTGAATTTTATTATGAAAAGTATTTTTCACTAAGATTTTCATGAAATAATAGACTCGCTGTACTTTCTTCAGATTAATGGAAATATCAGTGAAATTTTTCGTGGAAATCATTTGAAGTACACTTTACTGATGTGGAAGCATTCGTGGCGCAGCGCCATCTATGAATCGCGCGGTCAAGTTTGAAACTTAAGTGCTAAGAGCAACTAAATATATCTCGCCACAAAAAATCTGGTGTGACAAGCACAGTACACAACTTTCTCTTGCCAAAGCAAAGGGTAAGAGAAAGTTGTGTGCTGTGCGACCAGTCACTCCAAATTTTTCTTCTTATAATCTATTTTGGCATTTTTGAATGTTAGCCAGGCGCAACCACGGGTCACCAGATCTAAGATCTTAGAGATTTGAGATTTTTCGTTATACTTGTCTTTCTTCCACCCTTATACCTGCTCATTCACTTACTGATAATAAAAAAATTTAAATATTATTTATTGCTGCTTATGTAATAAATAGCGGTGACAGATTATTTATTGAATTTTATTATGGAAAGTATTTTTTACTAAGATTTTCAAGAAATAACAGACTCGCTGTATTTTCTTCAGATTAATGGAAATAAGAGGATTGAAGAAAGTAATTAAAGAAGTAATTTGTTATTAGAAAATGAACAAAATGACTGTCATAAGTTTAATCAAAGTGAGAGAATGAAATCTTTTATCATGACGCGATACTTTTGAATAAAATCGCCCAAAAAGTACTAGTACTTTACTGATGTACTTTTTCAATTTTTTTTTTTTTTTTTTTTTTTGGAATTTCTCAAATTTCACTGGAACAATTTAAATTTAAATTCATAAATCAACTATTTTCTATAACTGTCCTTAAGTGGTGTTGCTGAAGTTGGCTTATTAAAAAGAAAGAAAACGCTATATTTTCAGCAATTTTTTATTCGTGGAAATATTGCCTTGCTAACGAATAAAAAATTGCTGAAAATATGGCGTTTTCTTCCTTTTTATTTTTTATAACCTCTTCAAAATGTACATTCTCATTTTGCTCTCGAAATAATCTAGTGTGCAGCACAGCACACAACTTTCTCTTACCTCGGTAATCAAAAGTTGTGTGCTGTAGTATCACACCAGATTTTTTTAAAATAAATTTTTCAATAACTCTATAATGGGCAGTAATAGCAGTTAAAAATATTTACAGTCGATTCCCAATTCTAAAACACTCACTGAATTTCAAGCAGAGATTTACTTGGCATTCGATCGACTAAGCGAATTTTCGATTGTCAATTTTTGTGGTTCATACAATATTTATATTATATACTGTAAATCTAATTCTAATATCTAATCTAATCTAATTCTAATATAGGTGGCGAAAATGACTGGTGGCCTTATGCCAACTCCATTTTAAATAAATAAATCTAATTCCTAGTTACTTTAGTGCGATAAAAATGTGAATATAATATTTTATTAAATAAAGAATATCATCAAATAAACCTTTCACGAATGTAATCACGTTGATAAATTTTCTAATCTCAAACTATTCAGTTGAATACCTCGCATTTACGAATGAGAATGTGAACGTATTTTTTTTTTTTTCACGCTGGTCACGTTTTGGAACTGAGCCAGCTTTCGATGTATCGTGCAAAACGTTTTCCATCCCCCTTCTCTCTCACATATGGTGCATGGAAGTGTGCACATACCGATTAAACACGACTCGAAAGAGAGAGAATAAATATTAATCAAATCGAACATTTGGAAAATTAATGTAAGAGTAGAATAAATTTGAATATTTAAATGGGAAGGAATGCAAATTGTAAGCCGTGAAAAGGGACTTTGAACCTTTTAAAGAGAAATTATCTAAATCTATCCGATGTGGCTAACAAAACTTGAAAATTCTATCTCAAAGATGAATTTCTTTTAACATCTATAATCCGCTTATTACTTTCTCTTGCCTATAGGCTATTATTTATGTAATATAAGCTTATAGTGAGAAAGTATTGCGATCATGGCAAAAATTCGCTGTCGATATTTTGATGGATATACATGTTTTGGGATCCCCATGAGTCCAAAAAAAGTGGGTCCCGCAAATTGATCTCTATATCGACGCTCTCAGTAGAAAAGTGTCTAACTCCACTTTTTTTCAAAAATCATTTTTTTGTATTTTCTGTTGAAAAATATCACATTCTCCATAAGCCCTGAACTGGGTAAGATCGTAATTCAAATTTTTCAGTTCGAAAAATTGCCGCACGAAAAGTGATTAACAATGGCTCTAAAAATGATAATGAAATGTTTTTTGGCTCTCCTGAAAGATAAAAATGGAGTTAAGTACTTTGATAATTAGAATGTCTGGGTGTAACGATTTTAAGCTTAAAGAAAATGAGGCTAGGAACTTGAAATTTTATATTGAAGCTAGGTACTCTCCCGGACAGTTAAATGAAGCTATGAACAAATAGGCAAAAAAGTACTAGTACTTTACTGATGCGCTTTTTTAGTTTTTTTCGAGTTTCTCAAAATTGGCTCTAACGATTTGGATTAAAATTCATAAATCAACTATTTTTTTATATCCTCTTTAAAAAGTATATCAGTAAAATTTTTTGTGAAAATTGTTTGACGTACACTTTACTGAGTGTGTTTCAAATTTTCAAATTCATTTTTTGGCTCTTCCTTCCATAGAAAAATCCCTATGGGGATTTGCATGTTAATTTCGATTCAAAGGGATCCCCCTTGGAACTTTTTTTACACATTAAAAAAAAAAAAAAAAACTTTCCAATTCTTATGAAATTTTGTATTTATTTAGGTTTTGGGAGGCTCTATTGTGTATAAAACAGAACAATTCTGAGATTACAATTTTGAAAAATAACCATAGTTTATTTTAAGAAGTCAACATTGAAAATACTTAGAGCCTTTGTAAATTTTGAAGACTTTTTTATTTATGAAACGCAACTGGTCAAGTTTGGGACTAATATGATATGGGAAACTGATTATATCTCGACACATAAAATCTGGTCTGTCAGCACAGTACACAACAACGTTCAATTATCGAAGATAAGAGAAAGTAGTGTGCTGTGCATTATATCACGCCATTACCGAGACCAGAGTCCCTGGTCACATTTGCAATTTGTTAACCAGTGCTTACGGATCTCGGAGAATAAGAAGTCAGATTTATGTCCCGATTAAATTTTTTTTTTTTTTTCTCGGGTTCCTATAACTGTAACACACTTACTTTGCCATTGGCCAAATGGTTTTTCCGACGGCCATTTAATTAAGTTTAAAAAAATAGCACGCCATATTTTTTCAATTTATTAATATTTTCTCAAAATAAAAGTCCCAATATCTTGTTTCTGCTAATATACTCCACTAAATGGATAATTAGAATAAGTACTTTTTACCCCAAACTTCGGTCTTACTTAATGACTTCTCTGTCTTCGCTCTTCATTATCTCAACTGCTTAATTAAAAGTAAATCCGTTTAATGAGCAAGTAGTTGGTCTCTCATCTTCATTAAATTTCATTCGGCTTATCAACTTCTTTCTCATAATAAAATTGAACTTATTACTTCAATTTGATTGATTTAATTATAAACATTTGCTGTCTTTTTTTTATTATTATTATATTAATTTGTTAATATAAAATTTCTTAGGGATTTTATGGTCATTGTGCAAACATCGGCTAACACACATATGATTGGTTGATTGATTAGATAGATTCAAGTGTATTTACTCTGGTCATTGAATCATCTCTTAGGACTAAGAGGTTGTCTTAGAAGCTCTATTAATCTGACATGTTTACTCTCTGCGTGTATATTAGTGCATCCATTGGAAATTCGATCATAAGGGATGATTATTTACTGGGGCTGACCTCGAATTTACTAAGCTAAGCTTCTTTCTTTACATTCTATTTCGTTAAAATTAAAAATTTTACTAAAACAATAATATTCTCCCTAGACAAGTATATGGTAAGGTACATGATAATGTACATGGATATTTTGTAGAATTAGCTCAATTAGAAATAAACAAGTATTAAAATAATTTTCGTGTTTATTACCTGATAGATAGGCAACACAAATGACCGATTTGTTCGATTTCGCTTCGGGATCACCACTAAAGGGAATTTGAATTTCTTACCTTCCAGAAAATGAACACGCTCTTTATTATATGTTTCTGATTGAATAAATTCAAAGCGAACATCCTAAAAAATATATTTCACTTAACATAATTTGAAATTTTTTTTAAGCTGCTATTCACTATTCCCTATAAATCCGAATGATTGGATTGAGTTTTTAATGTATTATAATTTGGACCATGTTATGCTTAAAGGAACTAAGCGCCATTATGATCGAAATTGATATAAGAAAGCCATCTTGTAGGGAAAACGAAAGTTCTACCTCTTTATTAAAATCATGACATTATTACTCTGTGCATTTATTATGCATAAGACAGGAAAAAAGTCATGCCATTGTTTTTTTTTTTTTTACAATTGTGCCTATCTCAGATTTAGGTTAATGGCTCTTGGTTCCTTCGTGCATAACATCGTCCAATTACACACGTTTAAATAAATAAAACACAGTTAAATAAATAAAATAAACAAAAAAAATAAGTTGAATCTTTCAAATTTTCAAATCCATTCCGAGAAGATGACGAATAGACTAATAAGTTAAAATAAATATGTACATGAATAATGTATTGGATAACCAATGTTTGTACCCGGCCCAGTAAATGGATTATGCTGTTGGGCATGAAATTAAATAAATAAATAAATAAATGATATTATAAATTAGGCTTTTTATTGCCATTGGGCTAAAATACGTTTCAAAACATAATAGATACAGAACTGGAAAATGATAAATGTAAAAATATTCTTGGATAAATTAAAACTAAAAACACTAGGTGATATTAAATTGATACTGGCGACCGTTGGCACTAGTTGAAACATATTTAATTAGGTGATATGTTTCAATATATTATTGATGCCACACCAAGTGTCGAAACACACGAAATATTGAAGCAACGGTTACCAGTTTAATAATAAAGAAAATAAATCAATAACAGTACTAGGCTCTAGTATAATATTTATTTTAATAATACGATGAGAAGTTGAAAGAACCTCTAATCCAGCACCTTATTTAAAATTGCTGATAAAATGATTGATAGTACACCTATATGAATCTTTGCTATTTTTTAGGCCTTTTGAAAATTTAATTAATTTATTTTGTTCTCTCTCTTTTTTTAGATCCGTAGACGAGTCCCGTCCCCCGGGTCGCTTCAACGGTTATGACATGTATTACGAGGCCGAATTGGATGTTCGTAAGGAAAGGAGAACTCACAAGTACCTGATGGCGATGGTCACCGTTTTTGCCATCTGCTTGTGTCCACTTATGGTACTCCGGTAAGCTAACGCCATTTTATGTCATTAACATAAGAGAATGTTAAAATAATTTATTTACTTTTTTTAAGATTGACTATTTTACTTGTGATTTATAACAGAATTATTACAGTATGTAAAGCATACGTACTCATATTACATAATTTTTTTTTATCTCGTATACAATACATAACAAAGAAAAAATATTCCCTTTATCCATGCGAGAGCTCTCTTTTTTTACCGAAAACGTAAAGAATTCATCTATCAAAGTCTTGTCAATTTATGATTTGCCACTCAAGAAAAATGTTCCCGGCTAAAGAGATTATGGATATTTTCTTTGACATCTTTTTAAAATTTTGTTAAAGAAAATCTACAAGAAAAAAAAGATTCAAGAAGAGAACTGTCTTAAATTTTTATAATTTTATTTTTTTATAAAGTAAAATAGAAATTAAATTGAACCTATAATATAATTATTAAACAATTTTAATATTACTAGCCGCGTGGCCCGCCTTCGGCTAGGCCTAACGTCTTCTCGGGCTAAACCCCTTCCATCATCAGGCCATATTATGTTAAATAATGTAGGATATAAGTATTTTATGAAAATCTAGTGGTTGCCATAGTAACGACTTTGTTCAATAGACACTTTGTGTGGTAGTGCGGATTATCATCCCTCATCCCCAAAACATCATCCAAATTTCATTAAATAAAGTAGGTTATAGCATGTCAAATATTAGGGGTTTTGATATTAAATTTGTAACTTCAAGTTGATTAGTATTTTCTCTTATCCATCATAATATATCCGATGATTTTATTAATTAAATAAAAGCGATTCATGAATTAATTAAGAGAAAATGACCCCTAATTAATAATCCAAGATTTCAAGGTGATTTAAATTCAATGACATCAGCGAAAGGATTAAATGGACCCTGATTAGTTGAAATCAATGAAATGGAAAGACAATGGACCAAATTGCATGTGAAAAGATCAATTGCACGGTCACTTGGAATGGGAGGCCTAATATATAACCTATTTCTGATGAATTATTTATTTTTATTAGGAGAATACTGTACAGTATTTATATATTTTTAATAAATATTTAATACAAAAATGTGGTCTATAATGAAAAATTCTCCTAATAATAATATTTCAAATCACAAAAGCTTTAATAAACACAATTATTTATTTATTATTATAAATTCCAAGTTATGTTTTTGGGGTTTTTTTTATATCTTTTGATTGATGAAGTAGAAAAATATATTATTATTTTTTAACTTCAATGAATGCAAGTTAAAAAGTTAAATAAAGAAAAAAGTTTTTTTATTTTATTATTCCAAAAGTAGAGAATATAAACGTTTACAATTACTTCAGTCGACGTGGTATGCATTATAATACATATTCGGAACAAAAATTTCGGACACTACTTTTTTTATTCTCATATTCACTCTTTTGTGCCATATTAAAATTTTTATTAAATTACATTTAAATATTTTTGTAGTAGAATGAGAAAAAAGAGCTGCTAATTATAATTTCATTTATTTCCTCTTCACTGCTGACGTTTCGGTCCTGTTTAGGACCATCTTCAGAGCATTTCATTAGGCATTCATAAATTGAACTCGGACAGAACAGTCACAATATATCATTTGGAGACTTTGCCATGGAAAATACATCTCATCTGCCACTATTTAAAAAATATTCACGTATCAGGTGTATAAAAAATAAACCAATGATATTTATTTTTGGTGAAATGTTAAATTTCATATTAATGATGGCAGCCTTAACGCTAGGGGAAATTGATGGCGACCACGAGCCGCCCGACCTGGGACAGGCATTCTTTCTGTTCTTTGTATGTCTGTCTCTTCTTTGTATATTTTCAACAGGTATCAGACCGTGCGACGGGTCGGTCTGTCCTATCCTTCCCGGTCGCAAAAACACATATTAGAGAAGAATGGAGGGAAAGAGTAGATCCGCCGACCCAGCACCGCAGCAATAAGGCGAGGAAAGAAGAAGATGATAGCTCTAATGCTCTGAAGATGGTCCTAAACAGGACCGAAACGTCAGCAAATAAATGAAATTACAATTAGCATTCTACTTCAAATTTAAATTTTTATTTCCTATCCCTCAATTTTAAAGTTTTTCTTTGGCTACGCCAATATTTTCTCTATAGGAAGCATCCAATGGATTATTTATCCATGTTCTCATTGGCAAAATCCACAATCCGAACAAGAAGTTTTTAACAACTAATTTCAAAATGAACGATGCATGCGTCATATGCACTTATATTAAACTGTTAATTTAACGGGGCAGGCAACAGTTCCCCTTTCCCGTTTTTGACATTTGATATCTAACTGAGACAATGATAAGGAAGAGACTTCCTCCAATCTATTCATATATTCTCGCACAAATTTACCTAACCGATTAACTATTATACAGGGTGAGCTGCCAAAAACAAGCCTCTTTAGTTCCTTGACATCTAAAGGATTCGAGTAAATCCCCTCCCTCTCCCTAAGTTACCTGGGAGGTTTTAAAAGTCATTTATTCAGTTAGATTATATGTAACTGCGGTCGATGGCTTTTATTTGATGTTATATGTTCTTTTTCTTTTTTTGTCTAATTATATATTAATATTAAGGTGACCGATCCGAACCAAAGTTGCATCGATCATTGATGAGACGGATTTTGATAAAGGTCGCTGCATGATTGTTAAAAATTACCAATAAATTTATTATAATTCTAAGAATTAGGAAAGAAACTAGAGAAGGTTTTATTTGGCTCTCTGTCTATCCTCTTCATCTCATTAATATCTTTTTTCCTAACTCCGCGCCTGCCTTGTTCAGTTTGGTGTTAGTTCATATAACAATCTCAGTCATCTCAAGTTTCTGATATTTTTATAATGACTATATTCTTTATAGTATAAGACAAAAAGAGAGATAACACTTGAGTGCTCTCTCTGTCAGGGTGGCTATTTTTTATCAGCACGTAAAGTAAGATAAAATAACAGGCAACGTAATGAAAAATATAAATTAGATATCTGTTCACTCGAACAATAGTGAAAAACCACAATAAAGGAATGTCATTTTTAATTCATCTTTAGTTTGCAATTCGTTCATTGTCTCTATATCAATAATTTTTTTTCTCATACCGTTTTAATTTTCCGATTTTTTTTTATCCGATGAAACAACAACAACGTTTGATTTAATGTACGAATAAAATATGACCTTCCGATAAAACTCATTGTTTTCCAAATTTTGCTGACTTTTCGATGCATATTTGACAATTTAACACCACACGAAGTGTAATTAATGGAGTTGAGGACAATTGACATTTTTTTATAAAGCTCAGCAAACTAGAAATTATTTAGATGAACCTTTTTTTTAACCTTGTTGAATTTTTTTTCACCCTTTGATTGTAGTTTGGGGCGTTAGGAAATGAAAATTTATTCGTCTCTGGTTCAGGGTGGGGCACGTGGCTACTGATTTATAGACTTCCCCACCGTCCTGGATTATTCTGTTTTTGTAAAAGGGAAAACAATTACTGATTAGGATTTAGTTTAGTACACACCATTTTACTTATTAATTAAATTCCTTTCATCAACACTTGAATTCTAAAATAACATATAAATTAAAATAATTTTTTATTTGAAATTTGATTTGTATACAAAAATATAGAAACAAACGTCACCTTGAAATTTTCTTCATAAAGATTGTATACCGTTAAAAAAAAAATCATAACTTAAAGCTGTCCCCGTTCTAGGACACTGATTTCTTTGCCATCTTCTCCTTTTAACGAGCCTCCAATCACTTGATAAGTCGGCGTTAAAATAAGGGGAACTTCTCCCCGGGTTGTTGACTAATGATGTTTTTAGAAAAAAATAAGTTAGGGAATTAAAGATAAAATAAAATGTACGAGTAGTCGACAAATTTGTTTGATCATTCAAATAAACGAGTAGGCTAATTCTGATAACTTAATAAAAGTAGAGTGAGTTTCCTTAAAAATATCCCATTCTTAAGATTCCTAACTCATTTCTTTCAAGTTGTGGCTGTGGATATTCAGTGAAGGATGTGTAGAGGCCTCGCTCCGTCTGCCTCTACATGTCCTTCTTTAATATTATTTAAAGAAGACCGAGCAAAATAAATTAAGTTATTATTATTTGAATCCCTATTTATTTATCCAAGGTTCTTTCATATATGCAGACACAAGTCTCAATCATTTTGCCTAAAAAATCCATTACTTTTGTATGAAAATAAAATTATTTTCTATTGTACTAATAAATAATAATAATAATTGTAATTTACCAAGTGGTTTACAAAGTGAATTGAGATTTTTATTACAAAATTTCTTTCTCTCCTCCTCTTCTGCTTTTTTCGACATTTTCATACAGTATGTAGTATATATCATTTACTTAAAGTCTACATTTTTTGAAATTTATTTGATGGCGTTATTTCATTAAAGCCGAAACTGTTTCCTAAACAGAGAGTGAAAATTAATTACCAGGCTACCTTCTCCTTTTCACCTCTTATTTTTTAAAATTTATTTAAAATATTACATTCAGGATCTATTGGTTATCTATAGAATATAGTCCAGGGTTCCCAAACTTTTTCGGTTCCCGGCGTCCTTAATATATCAAAATTTTTCCATGGCGCCCCATGACACATCTCAGGGCAAACCTTATGTTACCTTATGTCTCTTCAGATTCGCATTGATACACCTATTTGCAATTTTATTTAATAAATAATTAAAATTCCTGACTTCAATTTTTCGGCTAATTGCGAAAAATTAATGGCAAATACTAATTTTATAAAGTACCGGTAAAAATATTATTAATATACTATAATTAGTTAATTTGGGGAAATTTTTTTTAGGAAAATTTTCACGGCGGCCCAAGACAACAGCCATTGCCCACAGTTTGGGAAAGAATGATATAGCCTATATTTATTATAAAAAAAAATATATTTTTTTTCTTTAATTCAAATCATTTATACTCGAATTCTTAACTAATCGTATTATCATAATTGTATACAAATAATTTATTGTATAAATTTTAATGTCATACACCTGGAGTTGATTATTTATTACCAACCCCTTCCTTCTCTACGTTTATTAGAAATTAAATTAACTCTAAAAGCTTTAGAGATTATTATATATTATTTATTATAATATTTATTTATTTAATAAAATATTATACTTTAATATGAATTTATAATTATTTATTAGAGCTTTTGTGTAATTATTGTAAAATTTTTATACTTCATATTTTCAATTTAATATTAATTTTAACGAAATAACACTCATGTCTTTTCATATTTATATCTATTAATTACGATTATTGTACTCATCTATCTTATGTCCACGTCTATTTGATATCCATTTATTCTTATCAATTTAGTTACGTTTTTTGTCAAATTCATTTATTATTAACTCTAAGAATGTTCTTTTTTATGCTTGCAGAAAATTTAATAGTATTAATATTTTCCTTCATTTGCAGAGTGGCAAAACTTGCTCTGACCGAAACTTACGAGAATAGCGGACATTTCGACGTGACTTATACTCTCTTTGTTTGGTTGGCTTTTCTACCTACCTGTACTACACCTGCTCTCTTTGCTGCATGGCGGATGAAACGGTGAGTGCTTTTTTTTTTTTTTGTTGTATTTTACATTGACCGTATTTCTACACATCTCATTTTTTTTTTTTTTTATAACTATTTCACGTCGTCTATTTCGTCTTCTTAATCTCATTTTAATAATTATATTATGTATGTGTATGGTTTATATTACTTCTAATAAAGGAAGTTGTTATTGGAATGTTATTTTTACATCTATTTATTTTAGATGATTTGGTGGATTTTTCTTTTTTCTATTTTTTTTTTAAACTGATCAAATTTTATAAATTTTGAGTGATCAGTCATTCTAGAAAACCTTTATCAATTTGTGATCTTAAAGTAAATATTATGTGTCCCTTAGCCAAGTGGAAGATGAGTAAAAACTTCTCAAGAAATGACAAATTCATATGTCAAAATCAACTTTTTACTTTCTCTTACCTCTATATATATGTTAATATATATAGAGAGAGGAAGCCGTATTCAGAAATATTTTTTTAATTAAAATTTTTCTCAACTATGAATTAAAAATGAAAAAATAATGCAAATCGTTTAATTAGAAAATTTTATTAATAATATAAAAAATTTTCAAATATACCCGTATAGTGGAAACAGCCAAAGTCAAATATTTATTTTAATTGCTGGAAGGTTTACTATTGATTTTCTTGTTCTGGTCTTCGGAATTTTTGAATAAATATTAAAAAAAAAAATTTTCTTTTCGGAAAATTTTAATGAGGGCTGCCAGTACCCATTAAAATTTTCCAAAAATAATAATAAAGTAATATTTATTTAAAAATTCCGAAGACCAGAATAAGAAAACCTTCCAGCAATCAAAAAAAAAAAAAAAAAAAAAAATTTATAGAAAAATTGATCTTTAGTTAAGATTTTTCTTTTTAACGTTTCGGAACATCGGCCTAAAAATTAGCGGTTTTCGTCCAAAAAATGTAAAAATCATGAATTAATTTAATACCTGCGTTCCTTTAAAAGTCTTAACATTTAGAAAACCTTAAAAAATGTCTTGATTAGTTCAAAAAATATAATATACTTGGGCTTTGATTTTTCAATATCTTCATACTGAAAAAAAAAATCATAATTCATAGAATGAAAACATTGCCTGAAGATAGGCCCCACCCTAAGGGTTGGTTATTTATCACGGTTCACATATGCTTAATTATTATCAAGTGGTTTTTCTAGACAAACTCTTGAACAATTCTATTATTAGTTGGTCATTTGCAGGGCCGTAACTAAGATATTTTTAAGGGGGTAAAATTTAATTTGCCGCCCCCTCCTTAAAATTTTCTATACAAAATTCATATCATTTTACCTTTTTTTTTTTAGTAAATCTTTTTTTAATTGCCGCCCCCTGATATCTGCCGCCCGGGGCACATGCACCCACTGCCCCCCCCCTCCCCCCTAGATCCGGCCCTGGTCATTTGTTTGTTTCTTTCTCAATCACTTGAAAAAGTATAAATTTTAAGACAATATCAATGCTATTCATTGTTTCACAGTATATGAGAGAAACGTAAAACCATTGATAAAAAATAAATATGTAATGAAAACTTACTATTTTATATTATACTTATTCTTGAAACTGGACTTAAGAGGACTGACTATCCCACTATTTCCACTTAAACCAATATTTATTAGAACTAGTGCAATAGTATATCAGAATAGTTTATTTATTATTACATCCAATAAATAAATATAAATTTAAAAAAAAAAACTCATCTCTAAATTGTTTTAAAACAATTATTAACTTTTCTTTCCAAGGGAGATTAAGACGGGGTGGGGTTCTTATAAATCTGATTCTCTGTGAATTTATTGTTCCTTAGGGATTTAATAGAATAGAATGGAATTTTTCTTTTACAACTTTCTTCAACTTACTTAGTTTATTCGCTCATTTGGAAAGAGAGAAAAGGAATACAATTCATTTTCCAAATCAATTAACTGTTAATTAATTTAATAAATTAATTATAGGAATCATTTTAAAATTTGTCTAATCTATCTTAAACTATAAACCGTGGGCTCTAATTGAAACAATAGGGTATATATGAGAATTGAAAAATAAAAAAATTTGGTGTGACTGGCGCAGAGCACACAACTTTCTCAAGGTATGAGTAGAAGTTGCTTATGAGATGCTTTTTTTCAACTTTTATGCTTATTTAACAACTTTTTATTCAAGATATTTATGCTTTTTTAAGCACTTTTTTTTCCATTTTTTTATGCTTTTTTGTCCGGTCTTTAATTATAACTAGAGACCGGATTTTAAGCAAAATGCTTATTGCTCAATTTTATAAGCAACCATTAGATATTTAATTTCTATACGAATTAGGAAAAACTAAGTGTATTGAGATTGCATTTTTTATGCTTTTTTTGCTTTTTTTGAGTTTTCATGCTTTTTTTCCCTTTCATGCTTATTTGAACTTATTTTACGAATATTTATATTTTTTTTTTTTTTTTTTTTAATAAAAAACACTTTTTTCCCATTCACACACGCATACACCAGGGACGTATATAAGGGAGGGAGGGGGCCCGCCCCCCCCAAAAAAAAAAAAAAAAATTTCAAAAACCCCGCATTGCGAAAAAATATAGCCCTGGAAAAAAAATTTTTCATCAGGGTGAAAAAATTTGGTTCCGCAAAAACAAAATTTTTCGCAATTTTTCTTTAAAAAAAATTTGTATACGCCATTGGTATGAGTAAAAATTGCTTATTAGATGCTTTTTTTCAACTTTTATGCTTATTTAACAACTTATTATTCAAGATTTTTATGCTTTTTTAAGCACTTTTTTTTCCATTTTTTTATGCTTTTTTGTCCGGTCTCTAATTATAACTATTTGCATCAGCGCTACCCAAATACCCAGAAATAGCTTCAAATTCTCAGTCAACAAAAAAAATTTAAAACTTAATGCAGATTATAGAATAATTCAGATATTGAAGATATCTTTAACCGTTTAGGAGATATTAGTAAAAACTAGGGTCCGACCTAAACAAGATTTTCAGCCGAAACCGAATATTCGGCCTCAACCTTAGTTTCGGCCGAAACCGTAATCACCGAAACCGAAACTTGTATTTCCAATAAAAAAATTTATATATTTTTTTTTTTTTTTTTTTTTGAAATTTTTTTCCCCTCCGTGAAAATTATTTTACCTTTTTTTTTAGGGAGACAAAAATTTTTTCTCCTTCAAGTGCAAATCATTTGACCTTTTTTTTTTTAAGACTCAAGTTTCGGCTACTTTTTGGCCGAAACCGAAACTACGGCCAAAACCATGATTTTTGGCCGAAACCGAAACCGAATATTCGGGCGAACATCTGAGCATTAACAAAATTTTTCACTAAATTTTTGAAACTTGTTACCTAGTGTTTTTAATTTTTCTTTTCTTAATGATTAAGTTATAATGCCTAAAATCACGTTTAAGAACTTTGAAAAAATTTAAATGAATCCGCGGTAGCCTTGAATGAAAAATGTTTTATATGAATATATTTGAGTACTTTGGTACACATTCTGACGTTACAAATTATTTTTACTCAAAATTTCAAGTATGTGTTACTTAACAGATAATAATTGTTTAAGAGTTTTCAAATCCTGAAGAAGACACAATTAGTTCCGAAATGTTCTACTCAAAAATGGTTGTAATAAAATATTTTTCATAATTATACATTCTAGCTTCTCTTTTTATTTTAATGATTTCAATTTCATATAATTCCTCAGTGATTTTATAAATGAATAAATATTATTCATCAAATAGGATTTTCAATTAACTAATTTTGTTATTTTTTTCTCCTTTCACTAGGGTTTATTAAAATTTCAATTGCTCACAATATTATGTTAATAAAGTGAGCAATCAAAAATATTTAATTAATTATTCAAAAGCATATAAGCTTCTAAAATATTATTAAATTTAAAGCGTCATTTTCTGTTAAATTACGGGAATAATCAATTTCCTTTTTAAAGGAGAAATCATGAGTATTTATTTGAGAATTTAATTAAAATAACTACCTAAGATAATATATTAAGTAAATATGATTATTTGCTCCAGTAGTTGCTAAGCTAATTAAGACATCAGTTAGTTAAATTTCCTTCTTCATTCATTGAATATCAAGATTCTCAAAATTAATAGAGACGGCAAAGACTTGAAATGCTTTTCAGAAAATTTTTTAAAAATCCGGTGTGACTGGTCGCACAGCACCCAACTTTCGCTTACCTTCGGTAAGTTGTGTTCTGTGCTTGTCACACCAGATTTTTTTGTGTCGAGATATATTTAGTTCCGCCGATATATTAAAATTCAAGATGTCAAATTTATAATCATGGGAGAATGTTTTATATTTTGTTACCATAGCAACCATTTCTCCTATCTTTCCAATGAAGTACAAAGAGTAAAATTATTACTTCAAACTGTTTGAGGAGCAAATTTAATAAAAAAATTTAATTTTCAAAAAAAAAAAATTTCCACGACTTAACAGGCATTATTATAAACTTTAAATGCTGGTAGCGACCCTAAATTTTATAGTATGATCAGCGCCACAATTAAGTCCCCATCGATGAAAAACTAGCTTTTTTAAGTCAGGGGCGTATATAGAAATTTTTTCGGGGGGGGCCTGAACTCAAAAAATTTTCTGAGGAAAATATTTTTTAAGAAAACTAAATTTTTCACATGAAATTTTTGCGGAACCAAAGTTTTCCATCCCGCGGGAAAATCTGTTGTGCGCGATGTCTGTATATCACTATATATGTATTATCTGTATCCATTGGCGTAGCCCGAAATTTTTGATGGGAGGGGGATCAAGAAATTTTTTCCAAAATTTAAGATTATTTTATGGTATTTATAAATCATTTTGGTTTGTTTTTTTAAGCTAGAATAAAATTATTATCTTTTACTTTCTCTTACCCTATGTGAAATATAATTTGTATTAAATATCTAGTCATGACTTGGGTTCGATGGGGGGTGGGGGTTTGAACCCCCAACCCCCCTAGCCAGCTACGCCTGTCTGTATCAGCCAAAAGTATCCATTTGAGAGAGTTGTGACAGAGAGCTTTCTCTCTAAGCTTAGAGACATTAGAGCAAGCGCCTTATTTAGTTGCATGCAACACATAAATCACATAATAAAACCTTACACATAATAAATTTTCATTATTTAATTATTTTTATTTAATTATCATTAACATCATAGCTTTAAATATCCATTAAAAAGCACCTGCTCTTTCTAAACTTTATTTTTATTTCTCACACCGATAGGGTGCACTGCTAGAGTGGATACTTTTGGCTGTTACAGATAATATATGTGTTAGGGAAATTTCGGGGGGCTCGCCCCCTCCCCCTTATATACGCCCCTGCCTTAAGTATAGTATAGTATATGGATTATGGTGAAATATTTTTAAATTTGAAAAGGTAAAATAAAATCACCTGAACCAGATTTTACGTTTTACCTTTTCGGTCATTAAAATTATTTCATCCAAACGTCGCGGGTTCGGACCCAGGCAGTCCGATGATTTTATTTAAGCCATTTGGATACCAGATGGCTTAAATAGAAATGCCTGAACCCCAAATTGATATATTAAGTACAACGGTTATCGTCAAAGTCTTAAATGGCCTAAAGTTGCCGAAAAGACTGTGTGAATGTGTGTGAGTGTGAGTGTGAATGAGAAAAAAGTGTGAATGTTTAAAAAAAAAAAAAAAATTATTTCATTATACACCATATACAATATCATATACTTAAGGCTAAAGCTATCAGGTGGGGACTTAATTATGGTGCTCACTGTAGGCCTACATGTGGGAGATTCGAATGAGAGGGCGAACCATAAAATTTTAAACACTTCATTTTTAAGCATCACCCTAATATATATACTACAGTTATATTTCCAAAACTGGTCACTAACATCAACTCTACAAAAATATCAAACTCCTAAATATTGTATATTTTTTGCATTCCTTTGAAGTTACAATTTTTTGGGAATGTTTCAGAATTGCATTGTAATTAGACTTATATTTAGATATAAAGTAAGCAGGATAGAGCACTTCGCAGACTATCCGAGAGAGAGTAGTCCATTTTTGTATAAAATCTCTTAAATTTTTCAACTATCACTTAAGAAATATTTTTTAAAGCTTCGGTCTTTAAAAAGTTTGAAAGCCTCGATATTCAAAGCATGACGAATGTATTATTAAAGCAATCAATTTAGTTGCATCAAAAATTTTATTTGAAACATCATTTTTTTTTTTTTTTTTTTGACAATCAAATTGATAGATCTAAACTAAATATTTAACTACAAGTTGTGACATTTTAGACATAATACAAATACATCTCTTGGAAAATGAATAACAAACAACCATAAAATATTCTCTATAACTTAGCACTATATCAAACAAAAAGCGCATAGGAGACATTTTATTATTTATATACTAGCATTTACGAATTTATTTCTAAAATGAGAGAAAGAAACAAAAAAAATAAATAAATAATGATGGAAAGAGGGTTTGTGTATGTTTAAAATTGAAAATTATAAATGACTGAATTTTTTATAATAAAAAAAAGGTTCGTTTCCATACTTGGCAAAAATACATTAAAGTGCGCCTTGGCGGGGAAATTATTTGTTATATATAAATTAACAAACCATTTAAAAACTTGTTTTTTTTTTTCCTGGAATGACCTTACAGGGCACTTTGGAAATACATTCATAACTCTGCGGGCCGCATATAAAATAATATATCCTCATTGACATTTTTTGGTTAATTTTAAACTGGTAACCGTTGGCTCTAGTTGAAACATTATGCTTTAATAGGAGAATTAAATTCACAAGGTTTTCTGTTTCAATAATATATTAATTTGATATTAACACTTTATACGTATTTCGACACCATATGTGTCATCTTCAGTATGTAATTCGCTTCTGAAGATGACACATATGGTGTCGAATCTTCAGTATGTAATTCGCTTCTGAAGATGACACATATGGTGTCGAAATACGTATAAAGTGTTAATATCAAATTAATATATTATTGAAACAGAAAACCTTGTGAATTTAATTCTCCTATTAAAGATATTTTTTGGGGTGAAAAATTGAAACATAATGAGTTATTATTATTGTGTTTACTACTATTCTGGATGCACAATTAATGTATTTTTTAATACATTGGTTTTCACTACTTTATGTACAATAAACAATATTTTGTGAAAAAATAATTATATATAAACTTTTTTTTAAAGAAAATAGGCACGTTAGTTTCAAAAAATCGTTTAACATTTTACGTGCTAGTGAAAATTTGTTTTAAAACTGTCATCAACCTTTTTTGACAGCCAAACGATTTTCTATAATCGATTGAAAATAGAACTCTGGTATGATATATTGTTTGGGAAATAACAAAAAAAAAATACAAAATTTATTCATCTCGGTTTCAAAACGTTAATGTAATCTGGGTATTCATCCGTTATCATATTTAAAGAAAATAGAGCCGGCAGAAAATTAACATTTGAATATATACTGTATTTTCATAAAGATATAAATAATAATATTTAATTACCATAACTGAATTGAATTAAATTATTCCACGAGAGATTATGTATCATATATCTGATTTCTCTGTTTAATTGCAACAAGTAGTATAATAGTTAATTAGAGATTATAAAATAAATAGTTCTAGTTCAGAACCAATTTAAATTCATATTCATTCAATTAAAAAATTCTAATGGAAATTCAATTATTTCTTTCAACTAAAAAAATTGTTTTTTGGAAAAACTTATAAAGTAAAAATCTGGCGTGACTAGCCGCACAACACAACTTACTCTTATCTTCGATAATTGAAAGTTGTATTCTGTGCTTGTCCCACTAGATTTCAACATATATTTAGTTTCCGTCAGTAAGTCCGACATGGGTTTTTTTTTTTTTTTTTTTCAATTTTATTTAAGGTATTTTATTGCATCGAAGACAGACCCCGACTCTATTATTATTTCAATTGGATTGGTAGCCAATCCAGGTCAAGATCTATGTAAAATTAAAAAAAAAAAAAAAAAACCTTTTAGGGTATGACTTGATTAAATATATTTTTAAATTACATTATACCGATATAATGGGGGACGTTCCACACGCTGGTTGCTCGAGGTCATCAATCCCGAACTTTTGCCGCGCTTGGCATTGCTTAACTACAACGATTGTGGTGACTGTTGCTCTTCTCCGTTGCCTTGCCCCCCCCCCCCGGCCTATGTAAAATCTATAAACATGGGAAAATATTTAGATTTTGTTACCATGGCAACCATTTCTCCGATCTTTCCAATGAAGTACAAGAGTAAAGTGTGCTTCAAACAATTTTTAGGGCAAAATGAGAATATATATTTTAAAGAAGATCTAAAAAAAAAAATTGATTTGTGAATTTTAATCAAAATCGTTAGAGCAAATTTTGAGAAAATCGGAAAAAAAAAACTGCAAAAGAATAATAGGGAAGTACATTACTAGTATTCTTTGGTTGATTTTTTTAAAACTCTGCGTGTTACGTCCCAGGAGGGTTCCTAACTTAAATATAAAATTTCAACCTCCTAGCTCTTTTCGTTCTTGAGATATTTTATTCACAAAACACACACACACACACTATCTCACACATTCACTAGTGGCCCTTGGTCGTTTCCGCCTATCTCCACCCATGCACTCATTCATCCATCAACATTCATTCTGAGAGCCTCTTAGCCGTCGGCAAGTTCACGACGTTGCCCGTGTGTCACCGCGTGGAGGTGGGCTCTCCTTCCTTGCTGCAAGAAAAGGAGATTTCTAATTTGTTTCTAAGGTCCTGAATCTACTAAATTCGTATATCTACTATAGCTGTGTGTGCTCGCTATCCTTGTGTTAATATGCACCAGGACAGCGATTACTAACTACTTGTCCTAGGTACTAATTTTCTACAGGGTTTCATGCTGAATATTGTTTATTTACCTTGTTTACCCTCGTTGGTCGATGTTTCCTTTCCTGAGTTCACAAACACAGACAAACCATGTTGCAAAAACCACTTTTTTGAACTCAAAACCTGTATTTCCATCAAAATCTCGACAACAAACGAACAATAAATAGAAAACTCTGCCTTTTCTTCTTGCCTGCAGAGCAACAAAACAACGGCTTCGTAGCTGTTTACACCTGAACCGACGAGCGCAGAGAGGCCGTCGTGAGGTTGGCGATGGCGCCGAGGCCATCCCCGAAGATCTCGCACCCAAATTACCACCCACCTCCTGAGACCAAACCCCAGGGATCCCTCGGGCTCCCGCTGGCGGGTCTGGCACTCGGAGTAAGATCCCACCTCCACCTTCCTCATTGCCAACCACCCCACAACCTCGATCGCCACCCCCAAATTCCTTGTCAACAAATCCTCTACCGCCGCAGCTGCTGCAGCCTCCGCTGGCCGACGAGGCACGCATTCAGCTCTGGCTACGTGATGTACCTTAATAATTTAGATGTGTTAAGAATTTAGACCCTTAACAGAACAAAAGCTTATCATTTTCTTAATTAAAATGAAACAATAGTGGCATTAATTATTATAAAATAAATATACCATGAATGTCAAAAAAAAAAACGTAACATTTTGTTTCTTTTTAAAAAGACCTGTTCTAATCTATCTTAATGATACTGTAATTTATTAAACATTTAATAAGAAATATCTTTACATTTCTAAGTAAACACCAACAAATCCATATCATTTTAATAAATAATTAAAATTTAAATAAAATAAATGCAAAAATGTAACTGACAGCGAGAAATGAGTATTATTTTATGCGACGTTGCCACACTGGCCTGAGTCTGGTGACTTCCTTTTTTCTAAATTTTGCCTACTGTCATTTTTTTGACTTTCTTATTAATATATCTTTAAAAACCCTCAGCAGAAACTTTTGATTTTATGTTTAACGTATTCCTCGGAAGTCATTTGATAAAATATAAGTTTTTTTTTTTTTACCTATTGCAGAAGTGGCTATATAATTCGATATGTGTGCGTTTCGTCGACATTCCCCATAGACTGCATGTTAAATTTCAATTTTTTTAAAATTAATTACACGATAACCCTGGGTCAGATCTGCTTCAAAATTTTATTTTATACGTATGCAATAGTGATTAATAACATATTAAAAAATTGGCTTTTAATCTAAAGTCCGAACAACTTTAAATTGATTAAAATGATTTGTATTTGTGTTAAATTTACTTAAGATTAGAATGTATAAGATATTTCATATTAATTGTTTCTTAAACTAGAGTATCATTAAGGTAGATTCGAACAAGTCTTCTTAAGAAGAAATAAAATTTTAAGTTTTTTTGACACGAGGTGTATTTAAACCAACTCTTTATAATAATTATCGCTGAAATGAATTCCAAATGTCTGGTCATTTTAGTTTTATATATTCATTTCGTTCATTCAAGATTCGTTCTTATTTTTAGATACTTTGCCATTTAACTTTATTCATCAACAAAATATAGATTAAGACATATTTTACGTCTTGACAAGTTGAAATAGCTTTTCTCTGATACATCTTTTGATGTTGTTGTCTTGTAAAATGTCGACAAATTGATTTTCTTTGGAGTAATTATGAAACTGAGTGTTTCATCACAAGAAAGTAATTAAGTATGTATAAGAGCAGAAAGATAAGAGTACAAGCTCGAAGTTTTAAAAGAAAAAAAAAAAAAAACAAGATCAAACAAAATTCCAGACTATAATATTCAAATGTGAATTTTTGATAATTAATGCCACTAATTTATATAATTAACCGATTGATTAGTGGCCGTCAAAAAGACAAAGGCCTTAAATCGCAAAACTAAAGTTTCCGCTTTGGTTGTTATTTGGACCCCTGGGGAGTGCGAAACCACATTTTGCAATCAAAAAAGTTGTGCTTCCCGCGTAGTACGAGAAACTCGGTAATTTTGCCTTTTTCAGTTTTTGCAGTTTAATTCAAAAACTATGGACTTTTTGACATTAGTTGCTTATAGCATTTTTAAAGTATATTAAATTTGAAACAATTCAAGCCAAGTTACAGCTCCGTATCTCTAATAGTTTTTGAGATATGATGATTGAAAAATTGCAAGATTTTCACAAATGTTACAATTTTCAGTTTTGCTTATGTTTAAAGCCAAATATCGGCTTAACCGCTCAAGTTTAGAGAAAAGTTGTGATAAATTGAGTTTTAGCACATTTAATTACCTTTCATTTAAGCACAGTACGAGGTCAGTAACCCTTATAGTTTTCTTGTAATCGTAAAAAAACAAAAATTACAGTAATAGTCCAGTCAAATTTACATTAAATTCGCAAACCCAAGTACGTTTTTTGGTTGTTATTTGGACCCCTTAGGAGAGTGAAACACATTTTGAATAAAAAAAAGTTGTTTCCCGGGTAATAGAGAAAAACTTCAAAATTTTCGCATTTTTCAGTTTTTGAATTTAATAAAAAGCTATGGCTTTTCATTAGTTGTTATTATCATTTTTAAAGTGCATTAAATTTCAAACAATTGAAGCAAAAAGTTTTAAGTTTATAGTTTTTGAGTATGATGATTTCTGTAGGTTATTTAAAACTTGTATTATTATAATTTTTGTTTTTAAGTTTACAAGAGAACTATAAGAGTAATGGTTTTGTTAAATGAAAGGTATTAAATGAAAACTCAATTTATAAACTTTTCTCTTAGTGGGTTATGTCGATATTCGGTTTAAAAAAAAGAAATTTTACAATTTTCCATTTTTTTTGTTTAAAGCGAATATCGAATAACGGCTAATCTAGAGAAATTATTATAAATTGAGTTTTAGCACATTTAATTACCTTTCATTTAAGGAAAGGTCATAGCTCTTATAGTTTTTTGTAATTAAAAAAAAAATTATAATAATAAAGTTTTAAATAACTACTGAAATTGATATATCTCAAAAACTATTAAATTAAAATGTTTTTCAATTGTTTGAAATTTAATGACTTTAAAATGATAATAAAATAATGAAAGATAGTTTTTGTATTAAATGAAAATAAAAATTAAAATTTTAAGTTTTTTTTAGTTTTTTTTGATTGAAATGTGTTTCGAGGGGTAAATAATAAAAATGATTTAGTTTTGGATTTAAATGTCGATATTGACTCTATAGTTTATTTTTCATTTTTTTTTTTGAAATTTAATAATTTAATCATCTTAAGATTCTAGTCATTATTCTGTCTACTTAAAAAAATTCCCTTAACTATCTTTTTTTTAATTCATCCTCTCTTAGTTTCTAAATTAAGGATAGCAAAACCAAAAAAAAGAAATGGTCCAATTGTGTGGCATTGTTTATATGTCCATTAGAAGTTGTGAAAATTGTATTTTTTTATTTTTTTTATTTTGAAGATGCCTAGATAAAAGCGAATATTTTATATATCTTTTTTTTAAACAGCCAATGTATATAATGTATTTATAATTAATGCTATTTATGTATTTAATCTCAATTTTAAAGTGTTATACTAAAAATAAATAAAATATATGACGATCTTTCGATTAATTAAAAACATACAAAAATTATTTATAAAAAATTCGTAGTTTTTTGGATACGATAGATTGGAAGTTGAAAGAGAGAAAGAATCAGCCTCTTCTCTTTCAACTCTTCAATTTTTACATAATCAGAGAGAGTTTCATTTTTATTTATTTATTTTTTCTTGAAGAATATTTATTCTCTGTATATTCACATTTTCTCCCAATCTATCAGGTTATTATAGTGAGCCCCAGGCATATTTATTTATTTGATTCTGCTTATTTAGATACACTTATGATATTTTTCTCTTTAATTTTTTAAAGGAACCTTTTCTGTACGTATGTCTTTTTTATGATTTAAACTTAATTATAAAAATGGCGTCCAAAATGTATTAACTAAAATCAAGACATTTATTCATAAAAAGATATAATACTTATGAAAATTAAATATATATAGTGTTTTGAATGTATCTGGGGTGTATATGAGAGGGGAGAGACAAAGTGAAATTTTTAAAAAGCTGTCCCCCCTCCTCCAAAAAATCTTATATATATATATATATATATACACCCTGAAATGTATATAATATACGTGAAAATGTTCTTTAAAAATTGATATTTAAATTTTAAAAAGAACAAAAACTTTTAATTAATTAACAAATTTTCAAACTATTATTTAATTATAAAGTGTATTTGTTTGTCGAAATCTTTAAAATGAATGTTAAAGATTTTTACCAGAGAAGTAGGTAAATAACGCTAAATTCACAAACAAAATTGCTGAACAGGTCTCCCTTACTTGAACTATGGAACGTTTTCATGTCAAAAAAATGACGTGAAAAACAAAAAAAAAAAAACGATCCTGCATTTTCTACACCATACATTTAATTCTGAAGCCTGCCCTTGGGCCTTGGTGTAGAGGTTAGATTGCTGGCCTTTTGTACCAAGGATCGCGGGTTCCCATCCCGTCCCAGGCGACAAAATTTGTTTAAATTGTATTGGCTACCAATCAATTTAAATAAATTGGGGTCTAAATGACCTTCGATTCCGAAAAAAAAAATTAAAAAAAAAAACTCAGAAGCCAAAGAAGTTAAAACTCTAAAATTTTTCCATTAAATCAAGTCAAATAAAATATAAATTATATATTTGGACAAATACATTTTGAAGGTTTCACAAAAAAAAAAAAAAAGGAGACATCTTTTCATTTAATCAAAACACTTATAGTATTATATACCTAAGCCAGATAAATCTATATAAATATATTAATATCGTTGAGTGACATATCATGTAAATAAATACATGGTTTGCTGATGAGATGATAAATAAATACAATATTAAGGTTTTTAAACACATTTGGGCTGTCTATTTGAATGGGAATATGTAGAAAAAAATAAAATCCTCTGTTTTATTTAATAATTAATTTATATATAACGTAAATTTCTTTACAAAAAAAAAAAATTGTCCCAATTATACGGCTGGTCCTATATTACATTAATAATTTTTATATAGACTAGACTCATCAACTTAATTATTTTTGTTATTAAACAAAGTATGAGTGTGTGTGTGTTTTTAATATGTGCGAAAAAGAGAGGAGAAAGAGTGTATTTTGTATCTCAATTAGGAATAATTCCCAACAGGCTGTTTTGCCTCTTTCTTCCTTAATCAAGCTTATATAGCCTACCTTATCACTGATTAAACTTTCTTCCTATTTGATAATAATTTTGCTCAAAAAATAAAAATAAAATAAAAAAAATGGTACGGTCCAATCATCTCCTTTTTAGTATATAGCTTGGGAATACAAATTCCCAATAGTCGGTAGCAAGCTTTACAAAAATTAGTAGAAAAAAAATATGAAATATACAGTATATTTAACAAATAAAAAAAGTAATTAAAAAAAAAAGTTATATTTAGATTAAAATATATATAGTAATAATATTAGTGATGTATATAAATACAAAAAATTCCGGTTAATTTCGATGAATAAATTAACTGGAATATTTTGAATTAATTTTGGAAAAAAAAAGATTTTTAACTATCATTTTTCAACTGTGATCTTTTATTATTGCCAACGAAGTGAATGAAAAATTTAAAAAAAAAAGTTTCTATTTTAAGGATTAATTTTAAAGTGTTTTATGTATATATATGTCTATAGTCAATGTGAAGTAATTGTAAAATTTCAAATATGAATCTGCAAATCTTTTCCATTGAGTTATTTTAATAATTTGCATTTTATTGTTTGTTGTGTCAATATTGATAAAAGCTAGTAATTTTGGAGAACTGAATTGAGAAAGAGAGGGAGGGGGCTTCAAACTCGCCTCCCCCCCCCCTTCTCAAAAATAAAAATAAAGATATTAGGCAGAGGTGTATAGCTGATAATATGTAGAAGTAAAGGTTTCTGGATTTCAATAATCAAGCAGCTAATATTATTTCAATTATATATTTAATGATGTACCAGGGCCGACATTTCGGTCACATATAAGACCATCCTCAGGATCAAGCCATTGTCAACACAGAGGCCAAAGACATTGTTAATACAATCAAGCCACTACATATGTACTCAAATTTCGTTATAGATCTATTGTATTAAGAATGTCTTTAGTCTGGAAGATCAATATGTTGACAATGGCTTGGCATTGAGGATTGTCTTATATATAACCGAAACGTCGGCCCTGGGGCACCAATAAATATATAATTGAAATAATATTAGCTGCTTGCTCATTGGAAATCTAGAAACCCTTTACATATATCAAAAATAAAGATAGTATTAAAATTTTAAATGCTGTTGGAAATTAAAAAAATATTTTATTAATATGAGGGGGATAGCGGAGTAGAAATTCTAGTAAAGATTTTTAAAAAGTCCTGAAAATGTTCACATTTTTATCAGACCGAAAAGTCGGCTTGAAGTTCCAAAGAAATACCTCTGCTGCAATTTTAAAAAATTGTTATAATTTCTAAAGAATTGTCGACAGTTTCAGCTGTTTCTTACACCCTTAAGTACAATTTGATCGTTCTGAGAAAACAAATAAGGACGATAAAATTATTTTGAAGAAATAGACTTGAACAGGAATCGAGTTAGAGCTAGAGAAGTAGAATAAAATATGGTGATAAATAGAGAGCAGTTAAAATTTGGTATAAAAAAACGAGCGACGCAGCTAGTATTATTTCATTTTTACTTTCTCTTACCCTATATATGAAACATATAGAGAGAGAAAGTATTGCGATCATGTCAAAAATTCGATGTTGAGATTTTTATTATTAAAACCAGGGCCGACGTTTCGGACAATTCTTCAAGGCTACAATCTATGAAGAAACAAAATAAAATAGCTATAATCAATTGCATAAACATTTTCTTTTTTTCATTTTTATAATTTCTTCGGTTAATGTCTGAAACATGGTCCCATATGTGACCGAAAGTCCTATATGTGAGCCAAAGTTTGGACTTTTTCATGAAGATTTGGCTGCCAAACTCCTTATCACTTTTATCAATACAAATAAAATTTAACAAACTGTTAAACAATTCTACAATAATCTTCTGGGTTGGAAGAAACAGCTGATGTTTTTTTTTTCCTTCATAAACTTAACAAATTTAAATTTTATTTACTCATTAAATATGTCGGAAGCGGAGAGTTAATTAAATTCTTATTAATTAATTTATCTCGTTAATTTTGTCTGCTAAATATAGAAAAAAATGTTTTCTTTTCTGCTATCTCACTTTTTATTCGCTTGTAAAGATGTATCTTATTTTTTTATGTTCTCTAAATAGGGGTTGTCTTGCTTGAATGATAATGTGTATTTTTCAAAAATTAAGATTGCAGATTCTTTAACAAAAGCACAAAAAAAAAATACAAGTAATAATGTGATTGATTCTCTTCTCTTTTTTAAACGAATGAAATTTTTATGATAATATTTTTTAATATTATTATATATAATATATACCTAGTATATAAAAAAAAAGAAATTTATAATATACATGTATATTAAATATTTTTGTTGAAGGGAGAGTTTTCCGATTTCTATATAATTCTTTATTATACTAATGGAAATTATTTATATATTTACTAAATAAAAAAAAATGATAAATAAAAAATAAACACCAAAAATTCAATTAAAAAAAAAAAAAAAAATGGGTAAATTCTTCTTTTAATGTATGACGATGATCTCTTTTCATAGATGTTTATTATTATTTTTAGAATAAAAAAAAAATATATGTTGAAAAAATAATTGTAAATGTATATAAACAGATGTAAATGAAATATTTCTTTTTCATGGATTTTTTATTAAACCTTTTTTTTTTTTTTGTCCTTTCGTATATATTCTATATAATCAGGAAAATATGAGGATTAAAAAAAATGTATAGAGTACATCCGATAATAAAATTTGAATAGAGAAAAAGTACAATCAATAAAATAAAATTAAACGAAAAGGAAAAATATTGCGTTTTCATGTGGAGGGGTTTCAATGAAAATTTGAAACTCGTAGATATTCATAGAGAAAATAAAAATAAATTAAAATTTTTGTATCTATTCTTCAGATAATCATTAAAAAAATAATGCAATAATCCCTTTATTCTCACACACAAACTATTTACTTATACTTTCAATATATTATACTTTTCATAATAATTTAGACACTTTTTTTGTCCAAACCGTTTATTATAAGAGCGACATTATAATAGATTTTTTTTTTTTTTATTTTATTTAGGGTCTTTTGGCATCGAAGGCCATTTAGACCCTGTCTTTATTTATTTCATTTGAATTGGTAGTCAATAAATTTTTGTCGCATGAGTCGGGATGTGAAACCTTGACATCTAGCATGATCAAAGGGCTTTAATAGATTTATTCTATAAGCTTACATCTTGTTTATATCGATTTCGGATCCAAATCAGTCTAAAAATTTGTAGATTCCAAATTATATAAATTATAAATATAACTGGATAATGAATGTGAACAGGAAAATAATATTGAATAAAAAAAAAAAAAAAATATTTTTTTTTATTTAATTACCCCCTTTTTCGGCTGCAGAGGCCATTAGGGTTTATTAATTTTACATATTATTAAATTTATAATACCGATGGCTACCGGGGGACGTTCAAAACGCTGATTTCAAAATATGTTCTAATTATATTAATAAATATCGGACTCCCTTCTGATCCCAGCCGGAAAATAAAGAATTAAAAAAAAAAAAAAAAAAAAAATTATTGGACTCTCTTTAGAATTCTTATATTTCATTATATCGGAGAGAAAATACATTTAAAAACGATAATTTACTGAATTAATAATCTATGACTAGATAAAATATAAGGTATTAATACTGTATAAGGCTGAATTATTAAATTAAAATAAGAAAAAGTACATATTTTTTTCTTTTAAATTGTGCAATAAATTAATAAAAATAATTTAAAATAAAAAATATGGATGTTAATTCTATTTTTTATTAAATTATTTTAATTATAATGTCGCGCTCTCTTCACGTTGCATTAAATTTGCTAGTGAGAAATTTTTCAATGATCGGTACAGAGCCCAGGAATAGTGGGTGGGGGTGGAGTGGGGGGTTATACGTCATCACCCCCACTCCTAAGTTCTTAGACTCGATCAGCAGCTGAAATTCTTCTCGGCCAATTAGGATTGGACAATTTGGCCTAGGTACCTTCCAAAGAGCCCTATTCACTTATTAAGAAGAAGCTCCACGTCATCTCTCTCTCAGTTGGCCGAGATGCCCCGTAGTGTTTACATCTAATCCGCGTTGTGTAGTGTCAGTGATTTGTGCAACATGGCTTCCACCTGTAGGCACGCTCCTGCTCGCGGAGCTTCCCTCCTTAGTTTTAAAGGTATTTTACGTTCTATATTCAAATAGTTGATTAAATTTAAATATGATAAGATAAATAAGTAAATTGAAATATAATTTATAATTAATCTTTTACATTTATATGTAAACTATTATATAACATTCAATTGATTAGCCAAGCCAACAATTTTTCTACAAAGAATACAAATAAATAACACTAGGATTTTTTTTTATTTTAATTCATTTATTCTCAGGGATAATTCTGTCCACCTTTATTTTAAAAGCATTCTTTTTTGCAAATTCTCCTCTCTCTTGCTAGCACGCTATTCTCTCTCTCTCTCTCTCTCGCGCCCACGCTCTCCTCTCAGAGGATTTATTCCCTCTCTTCCAAACTAATTTTACTCTTTACACGTTGTGTTCGCCAAAATACATTTCTCCTTTAGATCAAATTATTTGTGCGATTTCTGTCTTTTCTTTCTATATGCTATATTTTCCTATAGTAATAGTATTACAAGCCCGGACAAAACTTGTCCAGACAAGTAGAGCCTTCCTATACAATTCATAGGCAACACCTTTCTATTCAATATATTTCCGAATTACACATTTAAAAAATATTAGTATATTAAGATTAGAGTCATTTTCAGTGGAAACTTTTCTAGAGTATTATTATATTAGTGTTTTGAGGGAATAGCCTTGATGTCTTTTTATTGCCATAAATGGTAAAGGGATAAACTTTTTTCTTGTATTTCATTCAATCTTATTTTCGAACTCGGGTATATTTGAGCCAAAAAAATTTGTCCTCCCACATTGTGGAAGCTTATTTTTTATTCAAATTTTTTAAGTATTAGCTTTGTTTTAATTTAAATTGATTGGCCCTTATTATTATTATTATTTTTTTTTTTTTTTTTTTTTTAGTGGTAGCTTGACATTCTTAAGCCTCTGCTCCCAAACACTTTTCTTATCGGTTTAGAGGTCCATTTTTGCTTTCTCTTACCTATTTTAAATTTCTTTATATTTTCGGTATATTTAATATCTTTGTTGTTTTCACTTGATAAATATAAATTGCAGAAACATTAAGTATGCCAAATTAACCGAAGATATAATCTATATGGGCATGGGCAGGGGGGTATTGTCCTATAAATTTTTTGTCTATTAAAAACAAATATATATTTTTCTCATTGTAAATTTTTTTTAATGAGCTTATACAAGGAAAATAATTAATAATCTATGAATATATTAATTGCATACCCCCTTCTCTTCCTAACGAGTGGTTGCCTCCCCCCTCCCCCCGAACAAGGTGTTTGACTACGCCCATGCTGGTTTTGTTAAATCAAACAACATTCTAGAATTCTAAAACATCATTTCAAGATAAAAATATTTTTCGACCCGAGCTTGTGTTTGACCCTGGACTCTAACCAGGGAGCGTCGATTTCAAACGTATTTCACTATATATTTTTATTGTAATCGAAGAAATATAATTAAACTTTTTTTTTTTTTTTTTTATATTTAAACATTTTTTTTCATTCACACTCACACTCACACACACATTCACACAGTTTTTTCGGCAACTTAGGCCATATAAGACTTTATACGATAACCGTTATTATGAAAATATAGGGGTGTATTGGGGGGTTCAGGCATTTCTCTTTAAGCCATCTGGTATCCAAATGGCTTAAATAAAATCATCGGACTGCCTGGGTCCGGACCCGCGACGTTTGGTATAGGAGGTAGGCACGCTACCTACTACGCCAAACTCGGGGGCATAATTAAACTTATCATTTAACAAAAATGTAGAGTGACTAATTGCACTCTAGGATTTTTGTTGTTGTTGAATTTATTCCAAAAGATGATACACATTTTATTAAATTTAAAATATCAACCGTAGACTCTGTATGGGAAATTGAAAACACTAGTTGATAAATTTCAAAGAATATTAAAAATTAATATTTTTAACACTTAAATCATTTATGATGATAACACAAGAGTGCTTTAATTATTAAAAAACGTCAATTTTTAATAAATCTTTGAAACATTTAACCTAAGGTTTTTAATTTTTTCAATTTTCATTTGATACAATTTTAGCCCAAGAACCACGTGGGTCTACTGTATTTTATCGATTTAACTCTTTTCCTTATCGCATTCATAAACACACAGAGAGAGGGAGAAAGGAGTATAAATGGACCCTGTTATGAATTAGTGTGTCAAGCGTCAAAAAAAATTCAAAATTGAGTTAAGTACGGAATATTGTTTCAAATGCTATAATTAATAATATTTTTTATGAAATATGTCCTAAAAAAATTTATATATTATATTTAATGTTACTTGCACAATTGACAAGAAAAATTATATATGGACCCTGTTATGCAATGGTGTGTCAAAGACCAAAAAAAATTCAAAATTGAGTTAACCACGGAATATTGTTTCAAATGCTATAATTAATAGTATTTTTTATGAAATATGTCCTAAAAAAATTTATATATTATATTCAATGTTACTTGCACAATTGACAAGAAAAATTATATATAATCCAATGTAAACAAAAAACTTTATTGTTGATTTTCTCAAAACCCGATGTTTGGTCTTTGACACACCATTGCATAACAGGGTCCATATAATCCAATGAAACTTTATTGTTGATTTTCTCAAAACCCGATGTTTGGTCTTTGACACACCATTGCATAACAGGGTCCATATAATCCAATGAAAACAAAAAAACTTTAATGTTAATTCTCTCAAAACTTGGTAGCTGACGCTTGACACACTAATGCGTAACAGGGTCCATATATGGACCCTGTTATGCAATGGTGTGTCAAAGCCCAAACATCGGGTTTTGAGAAAATCAACAATAAAGTTTTTTGTTTACATTGGATTATATATAATTTTTCTTGTCAATTGTGCAAGTAACATTAAATATAAATTTTTTTAGGACATATTTCATAAAAAATACTATTAATTATAGCATTTGAAACAATATTCCGTGCTTAACTCAATTTTGAATTTTTTTTTGGTCTTTGACACACCATTGCATAACAGGGTCCATATATAGATATATTTTCTAGACGTATTAATAAATATTGGGAGGTTATTTTGTTATGGTGTTTTACTTTACTCTGGTGCCAATCAAGTTAACTAAGGGGAGGGGAGAGTATAATTTTTATCTTCAAATTTTAAATGAATATTTATTATTTATGACCGTATCTCAATTATAACAATTTATTTGGAGGCTTGCAAATGCATATTGGAAAATGATTTACTCCTCTTAAGCAAATAAAACTTTAAAAGGGTGCTATAATAATCCTATTGATTTTATAATTTATTCCATATTTGCTTTTATACGTCACCGATTAATTAATTTGTCTATAATATAAACACTGGCAAATAAAGTTCTTTATGAAAATTTTGATTTCATTAATTTTCAACCCCCATGATTCTTAAATAAAAAGAACAAGAGTTATTTTTTTATTATTGATATTATCATTACTATAATATAAAGCACTAGCCACTGATTTCCGTTTTATGTTCCTGTTTACCACTCTCTCTCGCTGATTGGCCAGAGACAAAGGAAATGGAGTCAGTGAGCGAAATTCAAAATAAGCTTTTGAACAAAATCTGCCAAAAAGTACTACTTTAATATGCACTTTTTCAGTTTTTTTCGATTTTCTCAAAATTCGCTCCAACGATTTTGAATAAAATTCTTAAATCAATTATTTATTAGATGCTCTTTAAAATGCATATTCTCATTTTGCCCTTGAAATCTTTTGAAGCACACTTTACTCTTGTACTTCATAGGAAAGAATACAGATTTTTCAAATTCACTTTCCGGCTCTTCGTGCGATAGAGCTAATGTTAATTCCCTATGGGGATTTGCAGGTTAATTCCGATTCAAAAGGGGGTCCCCCTTTGGAACTTTCTACACATTTAAAAAATATTTTTTCAATTCTTATGAAATTTTGTATTTATTTAGGATTCTTTATTTTGTATAAAATAACCAAATATGAGATTAAAATTTTGAAAAAGAACCATAGTTTAATAAAATGGTGGATGCTGTCCAAATTAATACAATTGAATTAAATATAAGCAACTTGTGGTTTCTTTCTTGGACGGAATTTGACAGGTAGTATGTCGTTTTTTTCAGTTCTGATGATGGCTCTCATGGTGGCTGAAACATGATAGCGCAACTGTAAACCAAAAATAAATATTATTGAAAAATTTATTGTTTTTTAATAATTATACCAGAAAAAAAACGACATACTACCTGTCAAATTCCGTCCAAGAAAGAAACCACAAGTTGCTTATATTTAATTTAACCATAGTTTATTTCAAGCAGTCAACATTTAAAATACACAGAGCCTATGGAAATTTTGAATCAATTGACTGTTTTACTAATTTTTTTCTTGGGGAAGGGGGGGCATGGGCCCAGCTTTCTGGGGGGAGCACGAGCCTTCTAGGGGGGGGGGCAGACCCCCGGCACCCCCCCTATTTACGCCCTTGGGTGGAGGGCAAAATTTTTTATTTAAATTTACTTACAAATAGGTACTCAAATTTGGCCAAAATATATTAATTTAATTTTGTACAGTTTATATACTCGTAGATATATTTTGAAATATTTTAATAGAATTTTATAAAAATCAGAGCCCTTGGCATGACTTTACCACAAATAACAATTTTGTGGTTATGCTTTTATCTCATATTAATTTATTTTGTATAAAATTAAACAAAATTAATTTAACTTTGGCATATATTCCAACTCCAACGTATAAATAAAAATTTCTTTGAATTATTATTATTCAATATATCAATGAAAATAATTTAAACCGAGGCCTTTCTACCGAGACCAGTTAGTTGTTCCCAATTTTATTGTCCAGTCACTTTTCAAAAAAAAAAATAATAATTCAGCTCCACCCCTACTCGGGAAGCCCTTTAAGTGATGAAAAAAAAGATCTAGGAAAAATTTTGCGATCATTTATTTATATACTTATGTAGTAAATATCTACAGTATATACGGTATCTATCTAAAGGGCGTCTTATAACATAGCAAAGTTGACACATTGAAGCGTGAAATTATAAAATTAATATTATTATTATTATCATTTAAACCCATCGCGTAAATGACCTAAATATAATTATCCTTCTTCATACTTTAACCCCCCCTCCATATACACACTTCCAAATACAAATATGACTACAATCGCCCCATTGATTGATCTAGAGCTCCCCTGGTCCATTTTTCCTAGTGCTCTAGACTTAAATAAAAGAGGCTAATTTTTTTTTTTTTTTATTTTAGAAAGATTTTACTTCTGATTAATGCTCCCTGTTTTATAATACTTAATTTTTGAAATTAAGACCTTGGAATTTATATTAAAACATTTTCACGTCACAAACTCCCAAGCTCTTACGGGTTCATAATTAAAAATATTAACGTTAAGTGGAAATAAGTCAGCCAAAAATATTTAATTAAAAAATTATTTTCGGCGGTCTCACGAGACACAAATGTCAATTGAATTTTAATAGTATATCATGATATTTTTGATATATGCAAATGTATTGAAAGGATTGGCAACTGGTTATATCGTAATGATAATTTAATTTCTCAGTGGTAGAGCCTCTGGTGCCAAAGCTGAAGGGTTGGCATCCCGTCCCAGGCGAAAAATTTATTTCAATTGAATTGGATTTTAATCAGTTGAAATAAATAGGGAAATAGGGGAAATAAAAATGGCCTCCGATGCCGTAACGTCCTTAAATAAAATTAAAAAATCTGGTGTGACTGGTCGCACAGCACACAACTTTCTCTTCGATAAACAAAAGTTGTGTTCTGGGCTTGTCACACCAGATTTTTTGTGTCGAGATATATCTAGTTTCCGACAGTACGGTACATTTGAATTTGACAAATTTATAAACTATTTGTTTATTTATATTTTTGTTAACATGGCAACCATTTCTCCTATCTTCTCTATGAAGTACAAGAGTAAAGTGGTCTTCAGAAGATTTCAATGGCAAAATGAGAATATACATTTTAAAGAGCATCTAAAAAAATAATTGATTTATTTAAATCGTTGGAGCGAATTTTGAAAAAATCGAAAAAAAAAAAAAAAAAAAAAAAAAACTGGAAAAGTACATCAGTATTTTCACGCTCCAGGGGGGGGGGTCTAACTTGAATATAAAATTTCAACCTCTTAGCTCAATTCCTTCATGCCTTAAATGAACCCAGACACACACACACGGACACACAGACAGACAGACCGTGTCGCGAAATCCGCTGGGGGGGGGGGGGGGTTTTTTGATTCAGGGGAGCTCAAAACGTGTATATTCATCAAAATCTCGACATCGAATTTTTGACATGAATCCAATACTCTCTCTATATATTAACATATAAGAGTAAGCAAGAGAAAGTAAAAAATATTTTTTACAAAATTTGGTTTATAATTAAAAACTTCCATAATAATAATTAGGCCTCTTTCCATTTCTTTAACTAGACGCTAATAAGGGATTTTTCAATTTCTATTCCAATTATTCTTTGTGATAATTAAAAATTTCATTCTTCTTAAATAATTATTAAATTTGGGTTTAAACTTTAGTCTAATTCCAGGAAGAAAATTTTTTATATTCCATTTTTAAGCCTTTTAAGGTTTTGCTTTATAAGAATATGTATATTTGTTAATGTAAATATCGATGACTCCAGGGAGCTTTCCACAGGGAAGAAATTTAAAAAAAGATTTTAAAAGAATAAATATTTTTTCCTCTTTTGATTAGGCCTATATATTAATACAAAATTTTATTGATCGTATTTCATGACTATTTTGAGCCATTCTTTAAAAAATTGAGAGGATTCCTTTCTACTAAATCAAATATTTTTTTCTTCGACCAGGTTGTTCCATATGTTAATTTTTGTATGCATAATTAAGTAAAAGTATTCCAAACTATCATCTTGCATCTTTTGCAATTTTTCATTTTCTTTTCTAATAAAGTCAGAATAGAAATTATAACTTTACAAGTAAACAATTGTTAAAGGGTGCGATTATGTTGGAGGTGTGATAATAGACTAGAGTAGCGAAAAGAGTAGAGCTTCAATCAAAGCGTGAGTCTCAGCTCGCAAATGGTGATCTCAAAGTTTAGACCAGCGTTTTCCAAACTGTAGAGGCGCGCCTCCCTAGGGAGGCGCGAACTAGTCTAGGGGGAGGCGCGAGTATTGGCCACCAAAATCAATTTTCCAAATGATTGCTAGTTTTATAAATAAAATAATAAAATTCTGGGACGGAGGTTTTCCTTAATATATTAATTAAAAAAATATTTTTATATAAATTTATATTTTTTAGTACTAAAATTTTTAAAGTGAAACTTTTATTTTTTGTTTGTTTTTGTATTATTTTATTAAATGGGTGGGGGGGGGAGGCGTCATACGATTAAATATTTTTAAGGGAGGCGTTGTATCATAAAGTTTGGAAACCACTGGCCTAAAGTAAGACTCATTCTAGAAAATTATACTATGTGTAAAACCCAAAGGCTGATCCAGGGAAGTTTTTCAGGGTTTTAATTTTTTTCTGACTAGACGCGAAGCTCGCCGAAAGCGATAGCATTGTTAATTATTTTATTTATTAGGATTGGATAAAGGGTTGAAAAAAATGTTTTTTAAATTTATTTTAGCTAAATCGAAGGCAAATAAATAGAAAACATTCAAAAAATAGCGTTGATTATTATTTTATAATATTAAGGGTTGATTAGGGATTAGATGAAGGGTTGATTATTTAAGAAAGGCCTTGGAATATTCCAAATCACTTGTTGACATTCTTTTCCATCTCTAAATATAGTTAGATTAGAGTAAAAGGTATTTTTTTACTTTTAATAAAAAGGGAATTGTTATTTTGATCAATTTTATTTCAAAACAAAGAGAAAAAGACAAGTCTCGTTCAGTCGAGCGCGTGGCTTGCTGGCAGGCGCCGAGATGTTTTTTTTAGTTTAAAGTGAATCAAAGTGAATAATTAATATAGTGTAACCCCCCTGACCTCACCGTCAACCAGCACACCCTCTTGAGAGTCTTATTAAAGGTAATTATTATGCATTTTATCGTTGAAAAAAAAAATGATAGAAACAAATAATTTGACTGCGAAAAACGATTCTTTTGAATATGAAATTAAATAGTTTGTATTTCACTAAGGGTAGAGGGAGAATATAAGCTGTTGAAAGGGTAAGGGGAGTGTAGGTGTCATTGAAAAAAAAATTAGTTTTTTATTTTTTGTCTTTTTTAAACTCACACTTTTTTCTCATTCACACTCCACACTCAACACTCACACACACATTCACAGTCTTTTTAGCAACTCAGGCCATATAAGACTTTATTAATTAATGATATAGATGCATATTGGGGGTCCAGGCATTTCAATTTAAGCCATTTGGTATCCATTTCGGACTGCCAGGGGCTAGAACCCGCCACGTTCGGTACCAACTACACCAAGCCTGAGGGCATTTTTTAAAATCTTTTCTTAACTCACTATTATTTACCATTATATTCTTTCTATATGGCTTATATTTTTGTTAATCAAATTTCCTTAATATACTTTTACTCAGGGGTGGATTAAGGGTTGAAAATTAAAATAAAATAATTTCAAAATAAAATAAAAATTGTGTGGTTCGACTCCCGGCGGCACACCCTTATTTTTTTGGATATAATATTTAATTGTAAAAATTAAAATAATTATTTATAAATGTATTCAAATTATTTTGAGAGTAATTTCGCGGGGAAGGCTCGAATTTCCTTAAGGGGGGAGGGGGGGGGGAGGTATGAAGGCATAACCAGTAACCAGGGGGGTTAATGCCCCATCCCCTATAATGCATAAAGTTTTATTAATGTTTTTTAATTAACTAGTTTTACTAAACAAAAGTGCATTCCTTTTGAGTTAAAATTTATATTAAATATTTAGCAAATAGCATAGTGGAATAGAAACATTTTAATGTTTTCCTAAAATTTTTTATTACTGGGGCGGAATTAATTTTTGAAGATTTCGAAACTCTCATAAACAGATAATAATAACACTGGGTAACTTAGGAACCCATCGAATCCTTTGCAGAATTTTGTAGGGTTTTTTTCATTAGGTAGAAAAGTAAGATATGATTAGTCCACTTAGAATTTCACTGGGGTGAGTTACCGTATCTTCTAACTTTCATTCCTGATACAAATTCCACCAGCCATGAAATGCCCTTATACCAGCGTTTTTCAAACTGTGAGGCTCGCCTCCCTGGGGAGGCGCGGACTAGTCTAAGGGAGGGCGCGAAAATTGGCCCCCAGTACCAATTTCCCAAATGAATGCTAGTTTTAATATAAATAAGACTATGATAATGATTTTTTAGCATTAAAAATTTTGTATTATTATATAAAATGGGTGTGGGGGGGGGGTAGGCGCCATAAGATTAATTATTTTTAAGGGAGGCGTGGTAACATAAAGTTTGGAAACCACTGGTTTAGACCATCATCAGAATTTTAAAATACACATTGTTTATTCACAGATTATACTAACCATTTGTAAATAATAAAAGTTGTTGAATAATTATATTAAATTTAACAAATACCTACGACTTTCTCATAACAGAACAATATAAAGGACTTACACAAATTCAATCACAAATTGTGGAAATTAATTTTGATACACCCCTAGTGATAAATATTGATTCAATTTGTATTAATGTGATTGAATTTGTGTAAGTCCTTTTATATTCTGTTAATAGCTCTGAAGATGGTTCTTAAGAGGGCCGAAATGTCAGCTCTAAGAGGAAATAAATGAAATTACGCGAAATCCTACCTACAAATATTATAATTAATCAACAACTTATATAATTTAGAATAATACTATCTTAATCAGAAAGAAATCTATATTTTAAAATTCTGATGATGGTTAAGACAACTCTATGACCGAAAAGTTAGATGTTAAACACAAACTGAAGAAGAAATTATATTGCTTTCTTTTCTGCTGGCTCCTTTTTTTTATCAAGTCAATGTATGTTCAATTATGTTTTAAACTTTGCTTCAAGATTTTAATTCCATAAATTAAAAGGAGATCAAGGGACAAATAGAAATTAATCTCACGTCTCAAGAGGTAGAACAGAAGACTAGGCGGGGCATTCCCCCTTTAATAGAGGAGAGTCTTAGTCCTTGAAGTGGCGTCTTTTGTCCGACACACTTTTTGAAGTGGCGATAAGCTTTTTCAATTTCGCAGAATATTATTCTTAATAATTGAGCAACGTAGCGAATAAATTCTGCTTTGAGGAAAATTATAACTTCTTAATACCCGTTTCTATTGGCTTTTTGAGAGCTATCATTTAAAAAACCTTTTAGGTTTGAATAATTTTGTTTACCTTTTTTATAGCAATACATCTTAGTCAATGTAAAATGTCTCTCCCTTCTCCATTTCTTTTTCACTCTCTTCCTCAATAGCTTTGGAATTCATGAATTGCGTAATTCAATTCGAACAGGCAGATGAATACGTAAATTTATTTACAATTGACTTGGAAAAGCCTGAGGGACAACATGGGGCACAATCAATTTATTTTAGGGACCTTCTCTCTCTTAGGGATATAATTAAGGAGAGGCTCTCTCTTTTCCTCAATTGGCCTTTCCGTTTCCGACTTTTTTGGAAATATTTCGTGACATGAATTTCAACTTTTCTTTTTCTTATATTCATCTATTCTCCGGTTCTCAAAAAATCTTTTATAATAATTAATATTTCATTCTTAAAATTTAAAAGATAAAAAATCCTCATACCGCTTTTTACCTCCATTTTTAAAAATTTCCTGGGGATTGGAGAGTAAAATTAAAATTTTAATTACTATTTTACTAATTTTACCAGAGAGGACAAATTTGCGGCCAGTTTTTTATCAAAGAAACCATAGTATCATAGGTCATCAGGGCCCCAGACAGACTTGACGGGCACCGGGGCTACATAATAAATAATACGACCCCCCCACCCCCACCCTTCGTTTTTTTTTAGTATGTAAAAGGCAACAATTTTTTACACAGTTTTTGACTCAATTTTTGAAACAGTTATACATAGCTTACAATATTTATTTAAATAAAAAATTTATTTAAAAGTTTTTTAAAATTTCCTAAAAATAGGGTTACCATAATTTATTGACCTTGACAGAGATCGGGGGTCTGGGGTATGGAAAATTTTTTGAAAATTAGACACTGAAATCTGCGAAAATGATTTTTTTTATTAAAACTTCAAGAGCTTAAAGGGCCCGGGGCCCCTTCGGGAAAAAAAAATTTCAAGAAAATGATTTTTTTTTTAACCATTGAAATTATTTTTTTACTAGAATTTTAAGGTTGGAACGCAAAAGGCCCGGGCCCCGGGGATATATTCCCCATGCCCCTCCCCCCCCTGTCTGCTACCCTGTAGGTCATAGTATTTTGCAACCGGCTTCGCATTAATCATTTATATACTTCAGCACATCACTTCCTGTTTCACTTTAATTACCCAAATGCGCATATTCTCCGTTACCGGCATCTTCATCACCTTATTCTGGCATTTGCACTAGATACAAGAAGAAAGTTTTTTACTGGTTTGAAAATAAAATAAACTACATTAATATTTCTATCGAAGAGAGATTGCAATTTTTTTTGTCAAAGAACTAATTTATTATTTTCTTTCAATATAAAAACAAAAAATAAATGTGAATCCCTGGACATTGATTTTTAAATAATTTTTTTTTAGATATCCAATTTAATATTTCAACTATTAAGCAGGGCAACTAACTACCCTCTAATTTTTCGAAGCTAACTTGGAATCTATTTTGTGTTCCCATATTGAAGATTCAAATTATTACTACGTTACTCCCTGGTCCATGTACTATACGTGTACTTAATTTTAAATAGATTCATTGAACATTGTGGATTTCTATAGAACATATACAGTACAGACATACGTTTTTTCCATTTTATTTTTACTTTCTCTTACCTCTATATATGTTAATATATGAGAGAGAAAGTATTGGATTCATGTCAAAAATTCGATGTCGAGATTTTGATGGATATATGGTGTGTGTTCAATTTTAAGCATGAAGGAATTGAGCTAAGAGGTTGAAATTTTATATTTAAGTTAGTGACCCCCACCCACCTAGGGCGTGAAAATAAGCTTTTGATCAAAATCGAGCAAAAAGTGCTAGTACTTTACTGATAAACTTTTTATTTCTCTTACCCCTATATATATTGATATATATATATATATATAGAAAGTATTGGATTCTTCAAAATTCGATTGAGTTTTTATGGATTTAAAGTTTTGGGGGCCCTAACCAAAAAAGGTGGTGTGGCGGGTTGGTCTGTGTGTTGTTGGAAAAAAATAAATAAAGAAAAAAAGAGAGGGGGAGGAGAAATTTTATTTTTAAGGAAGCACCCCAAAAAATTAAAAATCGACCAAAAGAGAGAGTGCTTTTTCAGTTTTTTTCGATTTTCTCAAAATTTGCTCCAACGTATTTTGATTAAATATATCAACTATTTTTTAGTTGCTCTTTCAAATGTATATTCTCATTTTGTGATTGAAATCTTCTGAAGACCGCTTTACTCTTGTACTCCATAGGATGGATAGGAGAAATGGGTGCCATGGTAATAAAATATAAATATTTTGCCATACTTATAAATTTTACATCTTGAAATTCGAATGTACCGTACTGTCGGAAACTATATACATGTCGACACGAAAAATCTGGTGCGACAAACACAGAATACACAACTTTCGATTACCGAAGGTAAGAGAAAGTTGTGTGATGTGCGACAGTCACACCAGATTTTTCTGGATTTTTTCGAAATTCATCACGGAGTAACAAATTTCTTTTACTCCTAAGTTAATTTATTATCTAGAGCAGCAATTCCTAAACTTTTTTCTCCTGGGACATCTTGAAATTTTTTTTTTTCGCGATCCTCTTACTTTATAACAATAACCACTACATTCATATGGCTTTTGGAAAAAAAACCTCTGGCGTGAGCCTATTGTGTGCTCGCAACCCATTGTTTGGGTATCACTGATATAGAGACTAGATGCTTGGATTTTTACAGATTGTTTTTAAGTCCTGGAATAATTTTTCTCCCTATAGGGCATAAAGAATTATTTTGTTAGAGCCTTATCGAGAAATTCTTTGACCTCTCCAGCTCAGCTCTTTGAAAATAAAATTTTTATTTAATCTAAAAAACAAAATTGTTTGAGTCTACCAACTGATCCGTGATCTGCTTTAATTTTCCCTTTCAACAAAATACAAAACAATTCATTCACTTTGCATTTGACTGCATAAATCCTGAAACTTTGCACTTGCTCTCTGTTAATTTAACTATTTTTCCGCCCTTCATTCACAAGTAGATTTCTTCAAATTCCATTTTAGCTTTTGCATAGTTTCTATTGATTTTTACATTTCTATTAATAACTAAATAACTGTCTGATTAAGCAAATCTAAAGTTCGCTTAACCAACCGAGAATGTCAATTTTAATAAAGTATGAAAACTAGAAAAAAAGTCAAAATGTTTTTATGGTTGTGGAGATTTAATCAGGATTCGCAAATTGTTATCATTGAATCAGAGAGACCCCGAGTATCAAGTAAATGATATTTTTTTGTACATATCAAAGGAAAAAGAAATTGGAAAAGAAGAAATTAATGGCTGAGTGATGACCATCAACAGGTACAGTAGATGAAGGCAGCCAGCAAAGAACTAAAACATATTTAAATATCGTCGACGTTTCGGGAACGCATCGCTCCTGCATCTTCAGGACGATAAATTGTTAATGTTGTTTTGATTGATACATGTAAGTCATACAAAATTATAATACAAATTTGCATATACCATTAAATGTATGTTTAATTGTATATGAG
>JAKCPI010006300.1:0-14923 GCA_023213315.1 Euborellia annulipes
ATAAAACATCACTTCCGCCTATCTTCCAACTATCTCCCACATTATTAGGTCTTCAATTCGACATAACGACTGAGAAACTAAATGAATTTAACTTTGATTGCGTAATTTATACAGATGGCTCAAAAACACAGACTAACATAGGGTGTGCGTTCTTCGACAGTAAAAATGATAATTTTGGCCTTTTCAAGCTGCCACCTTCATACTCCAGTTTCACGGCAGAACTAATAGCGGTACGAGAAGCTCTCTTGTACTGTCTAGCCCAACCGTACAACTCCTGCTTAATAATATCAGACTCTCAAAGCGTTCTCAAATCCATCCGCAATTTTAGAATAAAAAAATCAACAAACATAAAAGTGGGCTATATAAATCAACTATTGATCAAAGCTGCTAAAAGAAATATCAAAATAGCACTGAGATGGACTAAAGGCCATAGCACTTCACAAGGAAATAGAATTGCAGACTATTTGGCAAAAAGAGCGGCACAACATGGTACTCCCGTAAACTCACCCACATCATGGCAAGACATATTCGCACAAATAAAGAGGAACCTAAAAATGGAGTGGTACCAAACATGGAAAGAATCATCCCGAATAACTGGATCCGCATTAGCAAAAATAAAACCAAACCTAGGACCCCCATGGTTTATCTGCCACCAAAGCCTCCCCAGATCAATAATCACCGCAATAAATCGGATAAGAATCAACCACACACGGACTCCATCCCACCTATCAAGATTCAATATTTTGCCATCAGCTGCCTGCCAATGTTCAAATACACCGGCCTCACCATACCACTTAATAGCAGAATGCCCAGTAAATGAAAATAGCCGGCGACAATTCGAAATAAGTCTAAAACCACAGTTCAGAGATCCCACCTCGTTTTTCCAATTCATAAAATCACCACAGCCTGAAGACCTAGAAATCCTCAATAATTTCCTAACCGCAACAAACATAACAATATAACTCAACAATAGCTATTTTTGATTTGTTTAAGTTTGGATATAATATTTTTTGAGAACAATATTCTTTGAGATAATATAATTCATATGACGTTTTTTAATAACTACTTTGATTTATATGTTTATATTTTTTATTAATTTTATTAATATGTGTTTATCTTTTATATATTATATCCTTTATAAGTACCTTGTTTTTATATTAGTAATTTTGATAGAAGTGTTTTTATAAACTGTATATTATTTGTATAATGTCTTTTTATATAATGTAATATGTATATGTATATTTTTTATAATGTATATTTTGTAAAACTTTGGATGGCTGAATGGCGGAGGCTAACGGCCAGAAAAATAAAGAAAAAAAAAAAAAAAAAAAAAACGGCATGTTGGCAAAATGTTAAACATTTTTTTCTAGACGAACGGTTAAGAAATGCGTTCTCTCGCTTTAACAGAATTTGTTTTTGATTAAATATTACACATTTCGTTCAAATCGGTGACATGAAGGCTATGCACTTCCCTTGTTAGATTGAATATAGCTGTTATGGTCAAATAGATATCCATTGCTAATGGTAATTTTCTGATAATTTTTTGCTCAAAACGAGGTTTTTTTTGATAAAAATTGATTCTTGAGATTATTAATCGCTATTTTTTTTATATAGTCAATTGGAGTTTTTCTTTCTGCACAAATTGACACCAAATTTAGTCTGATCTGATTAGCTGTTCGGAATCTACAAGGGTTTACATTTTCAAATAAGATTTTCCCGCCTCACGCGGTAAAATGAAATAATAAGAACAAAAAATACATGGTGAAATCTTTAGCTGAAGAATCATGCTTTCTAACCCTATATTCAAAATAATTATTCTTTTTAAGGCAGAGGAGTTATTCGAGCAACTTTTCTTATACTGTTGGTAAGAAACAGTTGTGTTCTGTGCTTGTCACACCAGCAGATTTTTTTTTTTGTGTAGACAGTACGGTACATAAAAGTAATTTTTTTTTTAATTTAATAAAGTTTTATTAACTAATAGGATCCAGATTCTGTATTATCGGAGTGGTTGATTAACCCGCGCGCTAATGACGTCACAGGAGACACTCAATCTTTTCACTATTAACTTTTAATAGAGCATTCCAAGTAGATTTTTTTTTAAATCTTATTTATTTACAAAATAATAAAACCAAATACAAAGCTCAAAGTACCAGGAATTAATTTATTAGTTTAAATAGTATTCAATAGATGGTAGTAGATGGCATAAGGTGTTTCAGAGAGACTGACTTGTCGCAGCTTTAATATATAAGATAGTCAAGTGCAGACAAACAAGCTTTCAAATGAAATTAAACACCTTATGCTGAATTCAGATGTAAAATTTATAAGTATCGGAAAATATTTATATTTTGTAACCATGGCAACCATTTCTCCTATCTTTCCTATGAAGCACAAGAGTAAAGTGTGCTTCAAACAATTTTGAGGACAAAACGAGTATATACATTTGAAAGAGCATCTAAAACATAATTGATTTTTGAATTTTAATCAAAATCATTAGAGCGAATTTTGAGAAAATCGAAAAAAACTGAAAAAGTACATCAGTAAAGTACTAGTACTCTTTGGCCGATTTTGATTAAAAGCTTATTTTTCCGGTCCCGGGGGGTGTTTAACTTAAATATAAAATTTCAGCCTCATAGCTCAATTCCTTCATGCTTAAAATTAAACACACACCCACCCACACACAGACAGACCATGTCGCGAAAACCACTTTTTTGGATTCAGGGGACCTCAAAACGTAAAGATCCATCAAAATCTCGACATCGAATTTTTGACATGAATCCAATACTTTCTCTCTATATATATATTACATATATACATAGGTAAGAGAAAGTAAAAAGCAATACAAAGCATATGTTGAGTGCAATAAAATATTAACCAATCACAGTTAAGCTGAAAATCTGAATAGGTCGTAGCAGAGAACATCCCCCCCCCCCCCCCCCCCCCGGGATTATCATCTAGGGGAGGAAGCCAAAATCTTATGTCTGGTATTTGGGTAGCCTATATTACACAGGGCAACAAAAAGGACCTTTTTTGTTTGATGACTGAGAATTTGAAGCTATTTCTGGGTATTTGGGTATCCTTGATTCCAAAAATGCCATCAGTTTTGCCCCATCAAGTCAGATTTTAGCGCTATAGAGAAAATAAATTTTTAATAGAAAATGTGCTCTAAAGTGGCTCTAATTTTATATTATCTGGATTTTTTTAAGGCGACACACTTTAAAAATATGCAGATATTTATAATACATATAAATTTTAAGTTTCATCCCAATCGGAGGTCATTTAGACGGCTAAAAGTTTAGAAAAATCGAATTTTTTCAGTTTTTTTTTGCTTTGGTCACCCCTAATACAATTTTAGATATCCCTGAATGCAAAAAACATATATTTAAGATATTCTATAGTTCTTTGGCTTTCTAAAAATTATTCATTCGTAAAAATCTGTTAATTATTAACGAAATTATTAATAAAAACGTCATCAAAGAAAAAACACAAGTACACTCACTGGTCGAAAAAAATGAACTTTTTATTTGGAATGCTCTATTTAAAGTTTATAGTAAAAAGTTAGAGTACGGCGACAGGAGAAATGGTTGCCATGGTAACAAAATATGATTAGAGAGATCGAGAATTCTCTTATTTGGGTATTGGAAAGCATAATTGAACGAAGGTGGGGAAGGGAGGAGTTATTCATAAATGACCTCACTTTGTTGTTTCCAAAAGAATAAAAATGACAAAATCTTTTTTTTTTTTTAAATAAAATTCTTCTTTAATATAATAAATATTATTACCAACCATTTCACGTCCTAAACCTTAGAAGAAAAAAAAATAAAAAAAATGAAGTTGATTTAATCCACATAAAATACTAACCTAACAATTTATCAAAAAAAAAAAAAAGAGTTGGGTTGTTTTTTAAATTGAATTAGATTAAAGAGATTACGTAAATAAATATTATTTATAGAACGAATAAAAAAAAAAAAAAAAAAAAAAATTGATTGGTTTAAAAAAAAAAACAACTAAATTTTAAGATAAGCTGCAAATATGAACTTTATTTTAAAATAAAAACGATTTATTTCTGTTTTTATTTTTTTATTTGGCATTTATCTCGGCCGAGTTTCTGCCATTTTAAAAGAAGAAGCATAATTCTTGCAATTTTTTTTTTTTAATATAATGTTGATTATATTTATATATATCCTAAAAACTGCCATTTTTCTGAGTAAAAAGATATATAACACTTGTATTTAAATTTATTGTAAATTATTAAAAAATAATCTTTTTTTGTTGAGGTGGAGACGCCACGGCGTCATTCGCCATTTTTTTTTTTTTTTTTTTTTTTTTTCAAAGAATATAATTTAATTTTTATCAAATAATAATATTTCATTATTTAAACAATATTGGACGGTGTTTGCGATTTTATATCTCATGAATTATTTAAAAATAAAATAAATTTAATAATAAAAAAAAAAAAAAAGAAATTCAATAGGAGACGGAGAAAAAAAAATGAAATTTTTCACACTCACTCGTTGATCTGTTGTTCGTTCACAGGATCTAGAAAAAAGAGAGAGAATATTTAATATTTAACAAAATAATAATAATAACAAGTTAACATTGCATTGAACAAAAAGTGTAACTTTTCTATCTGTTTGATTCAAAATGAGTTTTTAATAAACTAACCTAACCTAACCTTCAGTTGTCATTTTTGTCTTGGATTGTTTTCAATATTTTTAAAACGTTGATCTTTAAATTAATAAAAAATAATAATAAGAACCAAAGAAAAATTAATAAAAATAAATGAAAATAAAGTTTAAAACTTACTTATCTTTCTTTATTATCGATATTATTTTGATCGAAATGGATTGAAAGAAAATGGCGACAAAAAGTGGTCATCTGCTAAAACTTTGGCGCTGAGATCGCCCTGCACAATTGACTCTAGCAATTCCATTGGATCTCTACAGAAGGCATGTAAGATGGCGTTAGGGGTCTTTAAAATTTAGCGCAACTATTACAAAAATTTGCCAACAGATGGCAGGATGGTAGGGCTATATTTAATCTCATGTATTTATTAGATTTTCGTTGATCTTTTAAAAACGAATAGTATTCATAACAGCATAAAAATATATAAATATAGGCATATGAGTGATCTGATAATGCCGGCTGTTAGAGTCCCTGTATATCAGAGTCTGGCCATACGAGCGACCGTTAAAATTGTCGGCCATCTTTCTTCCGAGCGCTCCATTGAATACATGGCGAAAAAATGATTTTTTTTTGTTAATTAATTATATAATAATTTTATTCAAAAAAAAACTCATAGAAACAGAAGCTAATAGTCTACTGATTATTTATATACTAAAAAAAGTAAGTAAAACCACTCAAAATAATTTATTTAATGAAAAAACATTTGAATTTGACATTTCCCAATCTGTCATTTTTCACTTTCTCATAGCTATATATGTAATATTTATTTCTAAAATAAAGTGAATAATCTCAAGAATATTATTTAAATGAATGAATTATTTTTCCTTTACTTTTTCCTTTTAAAATATACATTTGGAATTTATAAATTAGGCCTACTCTATATGTGAAAAATTTGATAAGAGCTTTGACTTTATCACGGACAAGGGCAAATACAAGGGGGTAAAGCGGGCAATTACCCTCCCCCCTCGAGATTCGAGAAAAAAATTGTATGATATTAAGTCTAAAGACAGAACGGAAATTGTCCTTGGCGTTTTTTCAACGCCGGAAAGGCCGGAAATGTTGTATAAAAGACTATCATCCCCGTCACACAGGGGGCGAACTTACGCGGCGTAAACGCTCTCTTTCGCGCGACAGCTTTCGAGTTGTACAAAATTACAACTCCTTCGCGCGAACAGGCGAATCATCAAGATGAGTAATGAAATAAAAAACTTATAGAGTTAAAAACACTTGTTTTTTCGCCTCTAACTAAATAAAAGTAAATAATAAAATATGTTTTTCGGCAGCCAATCTATGATTAGTAAAAAGTCCGAATCGAGGTAATTGAAGTATTATCTTATTCTAATTTACAAGCCTCGAAAAATATTTAATCAAAGTTATCATTAATAAAATAAGATTTAAATAAATCTAATTTTGCAATGATATTCTATTTCTTTCGTAATATAATACTTTATTTATAAAATATTTATAAATTCATTAAATAAAGGTTGTTGAAACATATACACAATACCCGATCTAAGCCCAGATTACGCTTCCTGTGTCTAGCAAAACGCCTTCGCCGCGAAATACGCGCGTAGCCTGAGCGACGCGAATTTCGCGTTCTGTCTGTTAGAGCCTTTAAACTTACAAATTTGATCTGTAAATATATTCTGGTAAACAAAAACGGAATGGAATGCACTTTTAAATTACCGAAAGTAAGAAAAAATTGTGTGCTGAGCGGCCAGTTACACCAGATTACTCCCCCCCCCTAAGAAACTTCTCTGGACCCGCTCTTGATCACGGACATAAATATAGGGTGCCCAGACGTTCTCTTTTTGATCTAAAAATATGTGTCGGGTATCTTTTGGTATTTTGTTTTTCATTTTTCTGCCTCAGTATGTTAGGATCGGGCAAATGGGGCAGTGCGGGATTTAAAAGCCGCTTCCCCCTCCCCCCTTTACGGCAGATATTGAAATTTTTTCTATTATATAATATCTCTGAGTTCAAATTTTGTATAAATTATAATTTTTTAATAATAAAGAAAATTCTTAAAAGATTTCATTATTTTGGCAATGAGTTAATTACTAACGTTATTTATATTTGTTTTATTCTTTTTTAAATCGATTATTTTCTTAGAAAACTCTATTTTATAATTAGGAAAATAAATCGTAAGCTAAATACATATATTAATATACATAAACTCAAAATTAAAAGTGATTTTAAGATTCTAATCATCTAAATATAACCCTAAACTTTGCATTCTCAATATAATAAAATTAATGGAGATTTTTAACATATGATGAGTAATATTTATAAATTGAAACCTCTAAAATAATGTTCTAAAAAGATTTCATGATACTTTGAACGGGTATCGTTATAAAAGTTAAATGAAATATTTTTTAATTCCATAGAGATGCATTGAAAATTTGAATTGGCGCTAAAATCAGGAAGAAAGATGGCGCGACCAATAGAAAAAAAGTTCCCGTATGGCCAGACTCTGATATACAGGGACTCTACCCAATGGGAAAAACTAACGCCATCTCTTGCCGTCTAGAGTAACTAGCTTCTCAATCGGCTAATAACGGTTTTTCGAGACGCGCACCTTAACCCAATCGTTCGACAGCCACTTTTCTCTTTGACATCATTAAAGAATCAGCTTCATTCGTTGATTGACCATCAGATTGTAACCTAAGTTAAAAAAATAATTCAAATTTTTATAAATATCGCTAAAAAGTCATATTTGGCAACCATTTTATAAGGAGGAGGAAAAATGGAGGCAAATTCATTTATTTATTTTTTTTTTTAGGAAATTTAAAAATTGATTGATTGTGTACGCACAAGATATTTTGTTTTTGTTTTTTTACTCGTTATCATAAAAAAGAAGGAATTTATAAAGAATTGACTTATTGGAGAAAAATTTTTTCTTTTTCTTTAGTCTATTTAAAATATATACATATATATATTATTTTTATATAGATATATAATCAATATATTTCAATATATACATATATATATATCTATATTTTCATAATAATTGACCCAAGCGTCATTTTAATATTTAATATAAGCTAAGAGTAGCTATTCTTTAGAGAATTTATTTATTTTTCAATATCTGATGAACTTTTTTTTTTATTAAAAAATGATTTGATCAAAAAGAGGAAATAAAAGAAAAAAATTTGATTTGATCAAATCGTAAGTTCTAAACTTAATTCTAAGGGAAAATAAATAAATAAATATCACTTATAATATTTTTATTAAAGAAACTTTATGGAAGTTATTAATAAAAAAAAGTTTTTTTTTAATTTGAAATTTTGTCATGATTAAAAAATAAACCTCTTGACTTTTGTGGTATTTAATTATAAATGATACACACTAGGTGATATGTTTTATTGTTGAAATAATATTATTGTCGATATCACTTATGAAGAAGATGACACACACCAAATGTCGAAGTATTATTATTGCGCCAATGACGTCACAAGTGCACAGTTTTTTTTTATATTTTTGTTTGTTTGTATTGTTTTGAGAGAAAATAATAAAGCTCTTATTCCTTTCAATCTAGATTTACTGTAACGATGCTGTCATAATCTTAAAATATATCACCTAGTGTATCATCTAATATTAGTTTATTTTTTGTTTGTTTCTATTTGTTCATTATCGAATGGAAAGAATTCGCTTTTAGCAAAACCGTGGAGAAATATTTTATAAATTAAATATTTAATATACAAATATTACAATCGTTTATAAGTTTCGAGATATTTATTAAATCATAATTAACGTATTATCGATATAAAAATATTATTTATGGGGTTTATTGAAAATGATAAGTATTTGTCCCTTCAACATCTTAAGGTGGCTACACGCGTAACTGCAAACTTGACAAGCATGCATGTGCAATCTTTTTGTACCAGCATGGACAAATTCCCTTCGGCACAAGCATGCTTGTGCAAGCAACAGCTTATGCTCAAAATTAACCTAAAAATGTCAAACTCGGAACGTTATTTATTCGAAAAAAAAACAAGAAATACTCAATGTCTTTAAATAAAGACACAATAAATATTAGTCTAATATTTAAATTGAAATTTTAAATGAATTAATATTTATTAAATAAATATCAAATGTCAAGACGTTTATAAAATGGCGGCGAGTTTTGCTTGCGCAAAATTCTTCTACAGTTTGCTTGTACAAAAAGATTGCACGTGCATGCTTGTCAAGTTTGCAGTTACGTGTGGTCGCCTTTAGAGTTTTTAAATTACATAAATGAGTGTCGAAATCAGCAGTGCGATCATTTTGAAATTAAGTCCTTAAATTTGGTCGAAAATTTCTAATTTGGATTAAAATTCTAGCTAGGAAGCTAAATCCTTTTAAAGAATTTTATTCCTGGATTTAAAATTAATCATTATTAACGATAAATTAAAAACAAAATAAATCAAATGCAGGGCCGGAACTACGAGAATTTTTAGGGGGGGGGGGCAAAATTTAATTTGCCGCCCCCCTCCTTAAAGCTTTATATACAAAATTCATATCATTTTACCTTTTTTTTAGTAAATCTTTATTTAATTGCCGCCCCCTGATATCTGCCCACCGGGGCACACGCCCCCCCCCCCCTAGATCCGGCCCTGGTCGAATACATATCAAAGGAAGAAATTTCTTCTCAACGAGCCTGACGTCTGACGAATCGGAGAAAAAAGTTAAAAGGATTGCATCTAAAAATAGAATTTAAATTCCAATCCAGGATCTAAATTCAATTTTTTTTAAATTAAGGCAATCGGCAATTAAAAATCGGCAATCCTTTTTCAGTGGAACTCTGATTATCTTGAAACATAGAACAGAGTGTATTATTTGTATATTTTTAATTTTTATATTTTTCATAGATTATAATTTATCATGCGATTTATAATTTCGATTAACTTGTCTTTAAAGGTAGTTGGTGGTACTGTAGCAAGTTAAAAATTTATAAATATTGAATAATAATGAGCCGTTATCAAATTACCCCCCCCCCCGCCTCCCTGAGATTTGAGGAAAAATATTTTTTTTAGAAATTAATTTTATTTTTAATTTAAAATTTTAAAAATTAATACTTGAAGATTTGATTTGTATATACGAGTATATATTCTGGTGAACTACCCCTCCCGAGAACTCCTCTTGGTCGTTACACACCGTATGCTAGATATATTTGAAAACAAAGAAATAACTCGGTCCGTCTCGAAAACAAATAATTTGTACAGTCTGCGCCCCAAGTGCCGGATGTGCGCATTTATTTATTTTAAAAATATTGGTTTGGTTGTTCTAAGCTCAAGGCTCCATTCGCAGGCACTTGTGGCACCGCCTGTACCACCAACTACCTTCAAAGAACAATCTTCTTTTGACAAAATTTCAAATTTATACCTTTAAAAAAATAAAAAAATAAATGAAATGCATATATTTATTTATTTATTTTAAAAATGGAAGTTATGTTCAGATCTCAGTTAAAAAAAAGTTATTCGAACATGACACACATTCTCTCTCTCTCTCTCTCTCTCTCTCTCTCTCACACTCACTCACTCTCTCTTTCTGAATCCGTTTTTATTAGTAATTATTCCTCTCTCTCTCTCTCTCTCTCTCTTTTTTCACTTCTTTAGACACAACCTGCGAATGGCGTCGTTGGTCCTCGGTGTGTGTGTTTGTGTGTGTGTGTGATTTATGAATATGTGTGTGTTTTCCCTTGCGTGTTTTGTTTGTGCTCTAAAAAAATGATTTTTTTTTTTTTTTGCAGGTACGAAATGTCTTTTTTTAAGTCCCAATTCACAATTCATCTCTTCCTCGACGTCATCATCAATAAACGCTTCTTAAATTTAAATATGATTAATTATTTCTATTAATACAATAGAATAGAGATTTTGGGCCCAGCGAGAGCAAAGAGAGAAGGGAGTGTTCTCAATTGGTGCCCAAAAATATTAATTATTAAGATTTCTACATGACCATCGAATCAAATGGAAAGGAGAAAATTTGTAACGTCATCGATTTTCTTTTTTGCTTATTGTCTAATCGATTTGATTATTTTCTCTTTGATTTTTCTTTATATATTAAGTTTATTATACTTTAATAATACAAGACGAAACTTTGATAAAATGACTGAAAGGGTGGAAAAGGGTGAAAAGAAAAAAAAAAATTTATATGACATCGTTTCAATTTTCCTCGTGATTTGCTTTTGCTTTGATGCTATAGTTGAGTTAGAATGTCTAAAAAAACATTTTAAAAAAAATCACATAATTGGACACAAGGGACTTGGGGTCCCTTCAAAGAACTCCATCTTTAAAAAATCGATTGTGAAAAAAAGTAAATATTTTTAAACAAAAAAAAAAAATATACTTTACTCTACTACAAAATTATATTATAGTGAGCTCTGTTGCTTTAAAGGGGGCGTGGCGTTTCGCTTGGCAAAGCCGAGGGATGGCGGAAAGAGCCGAACGTTGCTCTCGCTCTCTACAAGGGCGGAGCTCTCGTTGAGAGCAACCTCCCTCCCAGGATGAATGAACGATAAAGGCCACGCCCCCATAAAGGAACCGAAGATCAAACCAACTTTGCTTGCTTGCCCTCAATTAGCAAAAAAATTGATTTTCTTTTAAACATTTATAAAATTTATTTGACTTGTATACCAAGGGTCGCGGTTACGGATCCCAGGCAGTCCGATGATTTTATTTAAGTCATTTGGATACCAAATGGCTTAAATAAGAATGCCTGGACCACCAAAAGATATATTTACAAATAACGGATATCGTAAAAAGGCTTAAATGGACTAAGTAGCCGAAAAGGATCTAAATATTTCCTTTTTGCTCTAGTTCCGGATCCTCTTAATGGCAAACTTTTTTTATATGTAAATATTTTCCTCTTTTTACTACTTTTGCATTTTCTAAAACGAAAATATAGAAAAATTTATGTGAAGATAAAGTTTTTAAGGCTCATGGTGCAGGTCTGTTGGGTTGTCATAGACATATTAGTTGAGAGATAAGACAACCGAGTTTATGATATTTTATTTATTCTATAGGCTTTCCGATTTCGTCCCCACGGACTTCATCATTGAATTCTAGAGAGCTATAATGAAATCTTGAGAAATGTTCATTAAAACAAAACAAAATAAAAATAAAAATTGATATAACTTCAAGAGCAGATGAATTGTCTTTATTTTCTCATAAAAATGTCTTTTAGGGATATACACCTCATCTGCTCTTGGAATTATTTAAATTTTTTTTTTTTTTTTTTTTTTTTTTTTAGGAGTTTAAAAGAAGTCTGCGAACTGGCCGGACGCACGAATTGTGGCTCCTCAAACTTTCATTCTTTTTGCTGGTGTTTTTTGAATATTTTGGCTTGAAATTTATATGTGCCTGTGTAATTTCTCCTGGACTTGGCGGCGGCATTCAGAAAAGACTGTGAGATCCAACAAATTCTTTGTTTTTTGTCAATTACTACCTCGACTGGTCATGTGCTTTTTGTTCTTTTTGTATTAAAAGTGAACATATATAAGTAATAACTATTCTAACTATATTTTTTATTTTATTCATAGAATAACACCGTCCATGGGACGAAATCCATGGACTTTAGAATAAAGTAAATACCAATACAGAAACTCTCTCTCAATAATAATTCTAGGATTAACACGGGGGGGGGGGGGGCTTATTAATATCATTACTATATGTAAAGTGCTACCCACTGACTTCCTGTCCCTGTGTGTATATGCCTATCAGGGCGCTGATTGGCCAGAATGAAAGGAAGTTGAGTCAAAGAGGGAAATTTAAAACTTTAAAATTTTGCATTTGCTCGCCGAAGGCAAGCGAGCAAGGGGGTCCAGGGGGCGCAGCCCCACACTTGTAACAAATAAGATCCCTTCTTAGTAAGCGACCTATTTTATCTTTCGAAAGTTTTGCTTGCTACTGCAGCCATGAAGGTCAAACAAAAAAGATAGCAGAGTTTCTTTTTCGATATTTAAATAAAAAAACAAATTCATGGCGTTAATAATTTTAGAGACTAATTAAATGAATAAAAAACAAACATGTGATATGTCGAATATTTTTCTCACACAACTACAGCGGCATTGACAAGTTTCGTCTTAAAAAAAAAAAAAATTTATTAGCAGAGGTCACGTGACATGTTTTCCCATCTTTCCAAATTTGATTCTTATTGGTGTATGTATGAAATCCCCTGAGAACTCGCAAGTTCTTATTTAAAATTACTCTAATAAAATCCAATTGGAATTTATTGCTCTAAAGGAACTCTAAGGCCCTATGTGAAATTATTGCGCTGCCGTTTTGAACTATAGAGAGAGATTTTATTTAGGAATACAGTCTGATTGGTCAGATTCAATCGGAAGTGGTTTTGGGGGTTGCATTTTCAAGTGAGATTTATTTTTCACTTAATTAGGACACTTCCGAAATTTCTATCGCTGTCAGACGATCCAAATTTTACTTCCAATTAAATGGAATCTTTCAACGACGACCATACAACAACTACGAATCACAGACCGTTTAATGACCCTGTGGTCACACGAAATATTAAAAAATACAATTCCTTCATTTTTGCCCGGTAATTGGAAGTGAATGGAATGAATGACAGAAAATGAATTAATTGTCTATTAAGAGAAATAATAACTCTGTCTTTTCTTTTCAAAAATAGTGTGTGTCTATAAAAAGTTCATATTAGAGGACGCAGAGGTGCGCTATCAGCTCGCCTCATCAGCATCCTCTTGCTCTTCGGACTCACGATGCACTAAGACATGCACCAACTTGGACTCATGTAATCGACGACGTAATCGACCTGAACGCCGTCGACGAGGCGGTGGTGGCGGTGGTGGTCTTGGTGGTGACGGAAATAACCGTTGCGGATCAGGCAATAATGAAAGTACAGCACCACCTGGCCGTAACATTAATGGATGTTTATCGTCAGCTAGTCGTGACGTTGGTGTGAGTGGCGCCGGTGTTGGCGGCGGCGGCGGCGGCAGCGAGAGCACACCACCCCCGGGCACTAGCTGCATTGGATGAGGATCTAGTGCTAGGCTCGAGGGCGGTGTGGCCTGCTGCTGCGGCGGCAGCGGCGGTGGGGGCGATGGTGATGATTGAGGCGGTGGCGGTGATGGCGATGCTGCACTCAACCCTCCGGCCGCGATCACCTTCAATTCAATATCAAACTAATTTTAATTTCATTTTATTCCCTAATTAAAAGGCTTAAGTGTCTTCTAGTTTTTTTTTCAAATGATTAGGGGCAAAAAGAAACTCAACTGACCGTTGACAGGTCGGATTCCGTTGATGGCGTCGGCGCTGAATCCGGGGAAGGTTTTGTCACAGTGATGCTGACCATATCAGCTCCGGCCGGTAGCGAAAGACTTTCTCCCAAGGGTGGATGAAAGAATCTGGGCGATGGGTCGTCGGGAGAAGGTTCGCTAACCTGGGGAACAAATTTATTAATTTCATTCATTCAGAATCAGATAACGTTTTGTGAGTATAACTATTGCTAGTGTCCCCCCTATTGGCTTATGACCTTGAACCCAAAATTTTCAGCCTATAGAGGTTCCTTGCGGCATTTTTTTGATATTTTTGAAGTGAAACTTTTAAGCACACTTTTTTAAGGTCTTTTTCGATATCTAAGGCCATTTAGACTTCTATAGTTACAATGTATCCACTACACTCCAGGTTATCTAGTGAGAAGAAGGGATTTTCATGTGCAATGAAGCAACTGGACTCAACAAATTTGTCCATTTTCTAAACGGGAATGTGAATTTCACTTTTCTAGTATGTAATTTCTTTTGGATTTGCATTTTATGAGGTATTTTTTTTACTTAATGAAGATTCTGGGGCTTATGAGGTATTGTTCCTTCCTACGCAAGCAGTTCCTGGGTTACCCAGTCGGAGAGTCATCCCCTTTTTTAAGGCACTTAGGCTACCTCAAATCGAGCCCTTTGTGTCTGTGAGGTGGGATTTTCTCCCACTTTCCTACCCTAAGAGGAGACTTCGGCAATGTTTGAATTATTTTGCGGCAACCCGAGTTGTGTTGAGAATTCAGATCCGAAAATCAGAGCATATCCACTTGCCTCCTCGTATCTAGTATCAATATACTATGAGTTTTTTTATTTTCTAATAATTGAGAAAATTTTGCTGGTTTGTCCAGTCAGAAGAATCGAACTCCAGACTAAATATATTTTTTGTTTTCCGGATCTTTTTAAGAACAGTAATATTCCTTTCTTAAGTAAAATAATTGCACTTTGTTTAAATGTTATTTTATTGTTGAACAAACA
>JAKCPI010006301.1:0-38328 GCA_023213315.1 Euborellia annulipes
AAAAATCAAACAAATGCATTAAATATTATTGGCTACCATTCTGACATCTCTTGGCAAATTTTTTGAATTACTTGATTTTTGGGCATACTTTTTATAACACACTACGCCATCTTATCGAGAAAAACATGCGTAACCACTTCGCTCCCGAGCCCCCCTTAATAAATATTTTTATTTTAAAGCATTTAGGCAGGTTTATTTTTGGATCTAATAAAATAAACCTTTGAAAGTTTGACTCTTGAGTTTGTTTATATTTTATCTCGGAATTATTAATTTTACCTCGTATAGCCTATATACAATAACTTTTATACTAAATGTTCCCTAGCTATTTTAATCTTGAAATTATTATTTTTCTCTCAAATCTTATCTTTTTAATATAATAATTAAAAAATGTCTTTAAAATATCGAATGAAACACTTTATGATTTGTGTTTCCAACTATCTCTATTATTACCTGAAAATAAATTTATTTTTCAATTTTTTTACTTTCCCTTATTTTTATTAATATTATTGATAGGCCTAGCCTATATAGGCTATTTTTTATATCTTCAAAATTTTTTTTATAATAATATAATATAATCCATGCAAACAAGTTTTGTTGTTGTTGTTGGTATCGTCCTACACACGTGAGATCACCTGAGTGGACAGGTGTGAGCCAATACTCGGACAAAACAACTAAAATTACCATTCGGTTATAATAACACACACGGATTAGCTTACACCTACATATTTCAATAACAAAAAAAAAAAATTAATAAATGAAATAAAAATTCAGTTATCTAAATTGTTTGGAATACTTACACCCAAACACTCACTCACAGACAATTGGAATTTTGGCATTCAAATTTTATTAATAAGCGAGACAATATAAAAACGATTTTCTGTATATATTCGAATAACTTTCAACATTATTGTATTTCATTTTAATATTTTGACTTCCTCTTAACTCTTTGTTTTGTGCAATTACGATCACATCAAAAATCGAGATTTTGATGTAAATGCCCGTTTTGAAGGCCCTTGTTTAGAGAAATGTCCCGCAAAATCCGAGAATTTATTTTGGGAAATTTCGTATTTATTTGATTGAAGTTGATTTATCTATTTATTTATTTTATGATTATGACTTTTCTAGTCATTTTTTTTAGTCAGTGGGGGTACGGTTACTTTGACACAGAATTCTGTGATATTTATATTTTTTTCAATATTTTGTCTGCCTGTTTGAAGGCATTGGTTTTTGAATATTGGCGGTGTGAAATGTATAGTAGTCGTCCTAAATAATATTTTAATTCCATACTTCCCTAGTCTCGTCGTTTGAGGCCTATTATCATTACTATATATAAAGCCACTGACTTCCTGTGTGTACTTCCTGTAGTGTATGTCTGTCAGGGCGCTTATTGGCCAGAGTAAAAGAAATGGAGTTAGAGAGGGAAATTTAAATTTAAATTAAAAATTTTGCAATTGTTCACCGAAGGGCTTTACCACTTGTAAATTAATCAATACTTTGTAAAACGCACTAGTATAGCTGTGATGTAATATTTATTAATCGAGAGTAGTACCAAATAGGGCTGCGCAAAATAATCGATTATTCTCTTAAAAAATACTCGGTTAATCGATTATTCTCTTAAAAAATAATAGATTAATCGATCATTTCGATTATTTTTCATAATCAATTATTTCAATTATTGGGAAAAAATCGATTATTTTTTGGAAAAATGCGTTTGAAAAGATCGGACGAGACTCGTATCTAAAAAAAAAAAAGGTCAAATAATTTTCATGGAAGTGGGAAAAAAAAGGTATAGTCAATTATTTTTCGTCTGTCGATTAATCGGAATAATCGATTATTTTTCATAATTGATTATTTTTTCCATAATCGAACACCCCTAGTACCAAATGAGAAAATGCAGCTATATATTTTTGTTTATATATTTATTTTATCGGTACAGCTGACGTTTCGGTTCCTTGGTGGAAGATCTGAAGATGATTCCAAGATAGAACCGAAACGTCAGCTGTACAAATAAAATAAATATATAAAAAAAAGTATAGCTGCATTTTCTCAAACATATTTTTTTTAACACTTTTTTTTTTTCTCATTCACACTCACACTCACACACACATTCACACAGTCTTTTCGGCAACTGAGGCCATATAACTTTGACGTTAACCGTTGTAATTAATATATCAATTTGGGGTTCAGGCGTCAGATCTCTTTCTTTTTTTTAACACTTATTTCTTAAAAATTTTTAATTCTTGAATTGAACTCTGGATTTCCCTTAGGCTCTTAGAGAAAATAGAATAGATTGTTTACTCTTGTGGCTGCTGGCCACATCAGTTGTATTTCATTGATGTTTGTTGTTTGTGTTTTGAGGAAGACACACCTGAACAAGTTTTTATTATCTAAAAGAGAGTCGAGAGTTTAGCAATAAAACGTGACCAGGAGGGGACGAATGAGAGGAACCCAAACTTTGGAAAACATAAATTTCTACAAGAATGACTTTTATGTTCTAATTACGTAAAAAAAAAAGGTTTTTTTTTTTTTAATCATTTAGTTTTAGTTCCGAGTAATTTTAGAATTGAGTAATATATGAGAAGTGTAGGGCTATAAATTGAATTACCCCTTTTACTTTCAAGGTATATATTGTGTCGTAGCGGAATTTTTTTCTTAAATTTGTGCCTAGGATTTTTTTGCCTCCATTCCCATACAAATATACAGATCGTGACAAATTATATGGACACCTCAGCATTTGAATATCTCTTTTGATTACCTAAAAATAACTATAGTTGCGTGGAATGAAGTCAGCCAAGGAAAATAAAAAAACAAATTTATTCTGTCGACGTTTCGAGCGCCCGTTGCGTTCTTCCTCGGGACAGTATAAGTGACAAATATTACAGATGGTAGTTTTTGTTTTTTATTTTCATTGGCTGGCTCCATTCCACGCAACTATAGTTAATACTCACAGCCAACCAATATAATAATTAATTATTCCTAAAAATCTATATATAATAATAGCGGAGTGCCCGTCTGTCTGTCTGTCTATCACGCTCTGTTTGACCAACTTTCCGTTGAAATTTTAAAACGAAATTTTGCACTCTTATAGAGGACGTTATGAAGAGTCCCGGAAAAATACTCGGGTCCCGAAATTCCTTTAACTTTTTGAGTTATTAATTCCTAAAGTTACAATTTCTCCCATAGGAAATGAATAGAGAAATATTTAAGTATTCTTTGCAGTTGTGTATTCTTTGAATGTAAAGCAGGCACTGAATTGGATTATGTAGTAATATTTTTCTTTTCATAATTAAGAAAAGGCGAGGGTCCGCTGGAGGGGGGGTCCAGGACGACGTAGCCCCCTGTCTAGACGCCAGCCCGTTTCTCATAATTAAGCCAGCCGGCGGGGGTCCAGGGGGCGTAGTCTAGTAATTATTATAAATTAAATTTAATTATTTAAATTCACACTTGAAGTTTTTTTTTTTTTTTTTTTTAATCCTTGAAAGAATTTCATGATTAATAAGAGCTAAATTTTAAAAAATTTCTACTATGAAACCTTGAAGTTTTGCATCATAAATAAAATAGAGCATTTTTTAAAATATTTGACCTTTAATTTTGAAAAATCTATTCGTATTTATTGAATAATATATTATAATTTCAACGTCCGAATGTTCCGGTTTATTTGGGTGAAAAAAAAGTTGTTTACTTTTTTAAAATTAGATACATGTATTAGTGATTTATGACTTAAAAAAAAAAACGAACCTAATTTAGCGTTATTTAATGAATTTTCACAAGGGGTTGGGTTGCTTTGATGAAATGCGAGGGGTAGTAACGATAAATTTTCCAAAAAGCTATTTCGCGGCTGAATCAATAGAAAACAGACAAGACAGGGTCATTTATTTTCTGATCAGGGTCTAACCACCAACAACAAGGGATGAAGAGGAAAAAAAATAAAGATGAAGGCACATAAAAATAAAAATAATATATTCATTTTATCAAAAATAGTTTCTTAATTTTACGAACTGATTCCCGATTATTTTCTCTCAATGTCAAAGTCATCAGACAATTAGATTGTCAAATAAATTTTTTTTTTCCGCCATTTTCCTTGAGTCAACATGTAAAAGTAGGACAATCCAAATTTTTGGACAATGAGTTTGGCTAGGCAAAGTATTAGTTTTTGCCCTGTTAGTAACTTGTACTGGACTACCATCATTCACCAAAATTATATATCGAAACGACTACGAAATTCCTGACGAGACTGTTAGGCTGAACGATCACCGATCGAGCAAAAATGTTTTCGAACAAAACGTTTTTGCCTGAAACTGTTTTTTTTTTTTTTTTTTTCAATGTGTCAACGCACACCGAAGAGACGAAACACAATTGGACATGATTCGACATCATGTTTTGTCCGAAAACGTTCTTGCTCGATAGGTGTGCGTTGGCATCGAGCAAAACGTTTTGCTATTGGACAAAACATTTTGTTTGAAAACGTTTTTACTCGAGTCTTACTGGGAATAATCCAAATCCGTAAATTTAAACATCCGAAACTCTGATCATGCAAATGCTGAAAGGTTGTTGTTTTTGTTTTAAATTTACCCATTTGGATGGTTACTAGCCTACTCTGAAAAAGGTCTACACCTGGAGCTGAAACGTCAGCCGCGAGAGCGTTAATTAATTTCGTTTTCCTTTTGAATCTGTCTAAAACCAAATTCATCTCATGTGTAGAATTATTCTGCTTCTTTATGCAGAAAGTGAGATGAAATAGCTAATGTCTTCCTGAAACGTTGATTGGAAATAAATTTTCTTTATCGATTTTAATCTGAAAATTTACATACACAAGTTTCTCGTATAAACCCAGTTTTTTTTTTTATATATAATTATAAGAAAGATGTCATCTACAATTACAAATAGTGATACATTTTAATTATTTCTCCTTGACTAACTCATCTTTAAATTCAAAAATCACCAAATTTCCTAATACAGTACTTATGAAATTTACTATTTTTGTATTTATATAGATCTCTAAATTATCCATTAATTAAAAAAAAAAAATGGCGTTTGTTGATTACTTTAGCGAGAGTTTAATATTTCATTTTTCTAAACAAAAATATATAATTTTTATTTGAAGTCCGCTTTCAATGTTGTTGTTGTGTTTGATCGTTAATCATGAAAATATTTCGGTACAGCAATCAATCTTTATATATCGGCAGCAGGGAAAAAAATAGGAAAAAGAAGGAAGATACAGCGAGTTCCCTCGGGAGAAAAGTCAAGTCAGTCAATTGGCAGCAGAGACGTTAACGTTAACGTAATTACCCGGTGTCAATCTGTCTGTCTGTCTGTCTTGTGTGGAAAGTGCCTCGACCGAGACTCGAACCCGAGTGACCATGACCGAAACATTCCTCATTCGTTACAGCTTCTCTCTCTATTCGCTCTTTTCACACAGACTAACACTTACACAATGCGAGTTTGAAAAGGAACAAAAGTGGATAGGTGATCAATATCTAAAGGTGAAAATAATACAATTTCGAAAACATCAATCCAAAAATAAGAAATTAATTCACTGTTAAAGATTTTCAAGGGATATTCATACACTTGTATATGGTCCTCGGGCCAGCTACACCAAGTAGTTGGTAGCGCGCCTGCCTTCTATACCAAGGGTCGCAGGTTCGGATCCCAGGCAGTCCGATGATTTTATTTAAGCTATTTGGATACCAAATGGCTTGAATAAGAATGCCTGGACCCCAAAAAATATATTATTAATATATATCGTATAAAGTCTTATATCATGTGTGTGAGTGTTTAACAGAAACTTTATGAATTTTACATCCGAACATATGAAAAAGTCCATATATTAAAAAATCTGGGGTGACTGGTCGCACAGCACCTTCGATTACCGAATCGAAAGTTGTGTTCTGTGCTTGTCACACCAGACTTTTTGTGTCGACATATATTTAGTTTCCGACAGTACGGTACATTCGATTTTCAATTTAAAGAATTGGAAAATATTTATATTTTGTTATCATGGCAACCATTTCTCTTCCTTTGGTCAATTTTGCTCAAAAGCTTCGTGTTACGTCCCAAGGGGGTGTTTAACTTAAATATAAAATTTCAACTTCCTAGATTTCCTGGATTCAGGAGACCTCAAAACGTGTATATTCGTCAAAATCTCGATATCGAATTTTTGACAAGAATCCAATATTTCTCTCTATATATTAACATATATAGAGGTAAGAGAAAGTAAAAATGAATTTTCATAAACCAATTTATTAAGTTTCATAAATGGGTTTATGAAAACTTCCCTACACTAGTTTAAAAAAATCCGCCCCTCGAGAGGTTGTTCAAACTCGAACTCTTGGTTTATTCCCTTCATATGTATAACGCCTTTACCAACTCGACTACTTAGTTTGTTAGGAATATCATACTTTTTAAGCTACTTAAATTTGATTCATATGTTTTTTTTTAGTTAATAAACTTGCATATGAATTTTATTTCCCAAACTGGGTATATTAAAATTCAAGCACGAAAGTATATGAAAAACCATTGAAAATTCATATTTTTTTACAGTATATCTCCATACTATTTATTTATTTTTTTGTATAATGTTCAACCTGTCCTTCTAATCTTTTTTTTTCTCACATATCTTGTTGTTGTCACTCTTGAGGCGTTATATTTTCCCCTCAACTAATTGAAAAGCGCAGAGAGACTTTTGATTATTCTACCTGCAACCCTAGATTTTTTTGTCCCTTTTAGAGTAGAGGCTCCTTTGAAAGTGATTTCGTGCTAAAGGTTATATACCCTAAATATATAAAAGACCTTTGGCTTAAGTGTTTCTTTATCGGAACCGGTGTTTATTTTACACCGAAAAAAAAGTTTGTCTTTGATATAGGTACATATTACCCAGCACAAAATTAACTGATACGGCCTTAAATTTTTTTTCGTTTAAATATTACCAATCACAAAATTAATTGATTCAACCTTCATTTTTTTTTACATAAATATTACCAAGCACAAAATTCACTAATACGGCTTTCTATTTTTTTATATAAATATTATTTATATAAATTACCAAGCACAAAATTAACTAATTCGGCCTTCTATTTTTTTGACTTTCTCTTACCTCTATATATGTTAATATATATAGAGAGAAAGTATTGATTTCATGTCAAAATTTCGATGTCGAGATTTTGATGGATATACATGTTTTGAAGGCCCTGAATAAAAAAAAGTGATTTTCGCGACATGGTCTGTCTATCTGTGTGTGTGTATCCAATTTAAAGCATGAAAAAACTTGAGCTAGGAGGTTGAAATTTTGTATTTAAGTTAAACACCTTCCTGGAGCATGAAAATAAGCTTTTAAACAAAATCGGCCAAAAAGTACTAGTACTTTACTGATGCACTTTTTCAGTTTTTCTCGATTTTCTCAAAATTCGCTCCAGCAATTAGATCCAGCAACTTAAAAATTAATTATTTTTTAGATGCTCTTTAAAATATATATTCTCATTTTGCCATTGCAATCTTCTTAAGACCATTTTACTTTTGTACTTACTTCATAGAAGAAATGGTTGTGATTGTAACAAAATATAAATATTTTCCCATACTAATAAAATTTTACATCTTGAATGTAATTAATATATCAGCGGAAACTAAATATATGTCGACACGAAAAATCTGGTGGGACAAGCACAGAACACAACTTTCGATTGCCGAAAGTAAAAGAAAGTTGTGTGCTGTGCGACATTCACACCAGATTTTTTTAATATTAATAATAGGCTACTAAGCACAAAATTAATTGATCGACCTTCTATTTTTTTTTCTGATTTAGGGTAAATATCACCAAGCAAAAACTTAACTGATACGGCCTTCTTTTTTTCTTTTGATATTAATATTACCATCCACAAAATTAACTGATCGGCCTTTTATTATTATTATTATTATTTTTTTTTTTTGATATAGGCTAAATATTACCAAGCAAAAACCTAGCTGATACGGCCTTTTATTTTTTTTTTTATATAAATATTACCAACCACAAAATTGACTGACACCTCCTTCTATTTTTAACAAAAATAATCAAGTTTTTGTCAGGGTCGTGTTGGGAACGTATCTTTTTTTTTGTTGAATAAAGGGTTTGTAATTTGAATTACCTTGAAACAATAAATTTACAATCAAATTCTTTCATTATGAATAATAATAAATAAAATACATCTTGACCAAAAATACATATGCGTATAGATGCAAATTTAGCCTTAACCTGCTTTACTAAAACCTGTATAAAAGTAATTTCTCGAAGGCGATTTGTTGATTTTATCTTGAGGATTTTTTTTTTTTCTTAGAGGGGTGGGTGAGAGGAATTTTAAAATACAGAAGCTCTTATAAAATTTATCTAGACTCACACACAACACGAAAGGAATTTTATTTCGTGCTTGTTTGTTTTCTTTCTTTTCGGGCATGTTCTTTTTACAGATTAACTTAAGGTTTGGGGGGAGGGGAGGTGGGGGGGGGAAGAAGAGAGATAACGAGAAAAGACCTCAAGACGTGATAAAGGGGATTTATTAAATCTCAACCCGAAAACAATTCACCTTTATTTTATTTTCGACTAACTTTTATTTATTGCAGTGATTAGTTAAGATCGTCCAAAATTAAAAGAAAAAAAAAAACATTCTATTTTCTTACAATAACTTATGCCATTGTTAGAATTACTAGACAGAGTTCAAAACAGTCTATAGTAATTTTTTGTTTGCACCTGTTTATATAAATACCAAAATAATAATTATAATAATCTCATGAGGGACAGGAGGGCTCTTTGCAAAAGTGCAATAATAAACTAGATATATTATGATAGCAAACTACTTGCAATATTTATTAAATAAATGAAAAAATTTGCAGCCTTCTTTCTCATTCTCTTAAATAAATAAACCAATAGTCATGATTAATTACGATAATCTGCGATTTGTTTGGCCATATTTATCAACAAATAGGCCTTTGCATTTTAAAGAGCGCCTAAAAAATAATTGATTTATGAATTTTAATCAAAATTTTGAAAAAAAAAAAAAAAAAAAAAAAAAATTAAAATAGTACATTAGTAAATTACTTAGTAGGCCTACCCTGGCTGATGTTATTCCAATTTACCCTTGTATAATGCCGAAAAAAACCTTAAACAAATTAAAAATAAATAAATAAATAATATTGGGTGTTAAGGGGATGAATGATGTGAATAACCGGTTGTGTGAAATATTCCGGTTTATATAGAATATTTTTGCATTGACCGACTTTTTTGCCAGAGACAGAGACCGTGTATTTCCGTCAAAACCATGACATCAAATTTTTGTCAACGTTCACAATACTTTTCCTATATATTACCTATAGGTAAGAGAAAGTGAAAAGTATTTTCATTTGGAACCAATTTGAAATTTTTTTTTTTTTTTTCAAAAACTCTCGATATGTCTTGTGATATATCTTCTCTCTCGAATAATGAATTAATACTTAATGAAATATCGATATATTTTTTTCAATACAGAAAAGTCTTGCTAAAAACCAGACTAATCGACACCGGCCCTATGCCGGATTACCCTAAACATTTAATATAATGCAAAATTTATTATTTATCTCGCAAAAAATCTGTAAAGACACTTTGTTTTTTTAAATTACCCCTCTTTTGCTTCATCCCGAAAAATGGCTTTTCAACAAGCCGGATTAGCCGAGATATTGAAGACCGGATTAGCAAGACTACTGTATTTACATCTGTAAAGCCCAATGACCAAAGATACAAATCTTAGCTTATTTACTTTAAAATTTTTTTTTCCCAATATTTACTTATGCCCAATTTAATTTGCACAATTTAAGTATAACTTAAAAATAAAGTATCAGCAACATGGCAACGTTGTAAATTTTAGTGATATTCTGCTGATTTATTTGTGATTTAATATTATAAGACTTAAACGATACTGTTATTTATTAATAAATAGAGGTATGCATTAAAGTCAGGTCGGCATTCATTCTAATGGGTCCTTTCAGGTGTTTTTTATTTTTTAAAAATGATAGAGCCAATTCTGGATCACCAAAAATAATTTTTATTGGCCGACTTGAGCCGTCGCTCCTGGGCTTCCCCAGACGAAAAAGCCTCAATTCCGTATCTGAGTCAATTTTTTGAATGGAATTAAGTGCTTCCATTACTATGTTAGTATCGTGTTTTTTAATATCTGCTGGAGATTTAGCACTTGATTCTTCAACATTATATAATATAATATTATTTTTTCGTACCGCCCTGTCCGCCACTTCTTCGAGGATCTCCGATTGTTGACAAATTTTTGAAGGTGAGTCGCTCAACTTTTGGCCTGAGATTGTGTCATTAATCTTTTTAACATCTTCCTGCAATTTTGACAGTTGATTCAGGACTTTTGGTAAAATTTTTAAGCCTTCCTGGCAATCATTGCAAAAGAATTTCAGAATGCGTTTTTTTAACTCCAAGCACCTGACCTCGGACGCTGATAAATCAGAGCAATCAACATGGATTGGCCTCTGACAACTGTCGCAGTGAAAAAATTTTTCTTCTTTGCCATCGCAACTTGTTAGGCATATGGCACAATCTGACGACATAATTGAAACTTAATTGGCACACAAAGCAAAAAAAAAAATATTTTCTTTTATAATTTAAAGGAAAGTTTAGGTTTTCTTCACGCTACACGAGGCCGGACGGAGCGACTTTTAGGGTTAAAGGGCGGCCGTGGAAAAGGCTTATATTTGAGTGAGAAATGTATTGTGTGCCAATTTATAATAAAAAATTTGAGAAATTATATTCAATATGAAACAAAAATGATAAAAAAAATACTGTATAAAAGATAAGAAGAATTCGCGTCTATAAATAATATATTGAATGTATATTGAATATTAATATAAATTTGATCCGATTAAGGATTAAGAAAATAAAATAACTTATCTTCGAAAGAAAATTGCTGCTGGACCGGAATTCGTGAGTGCTATTTACGAGATGAGTATGTTTTAATATTCACTGATGAAAATGCAATCGAATGGTGCAAGTCACAAAAAAATCGGCACAAAATATCCTCATAAAATAGACAATTATTCAGAGAGCGACAAAAAAACTTGACCACACACAAAATTAGATTTTCTATATATTTTATATTTCTATAATACAAAATTTATTTTATAAATAAGAAATTATATATAATATTTAAGATATTATATACATCGCGTAGGTAAGCCGCAAAACGGAGATTTATATAATTAGATATTACTTCATGTACCCGAAAAAAGATATAAGGGTGTGCCGCCGGGAGTTGAACCACAGATCCACCGATTTGCGCTCAGTGTGCCCTTACCACTAGACCACAGCACGGCATTCGGGTATATGAACTCAGTTGGAAAGCAAATTTAGCCATCAAGAGGATTGGACCCGGATTTGGCGCCACAACTGAGTTCATATACCCGAATGCCCGTGCTGTGGTCTAGTGGTAAGGGCACACTGAGCCCAAATCGGTGGATCTGTGGTTCAACTCCCAGCGGCACACCCTTATATCTTTTTTCGGGTACATGAAGTACAGTAATATCTAATTATATAAAATTTATTTTTCAATCCATTAGAGAAGCTTGTATTTGTAAAACTATTAGAGAGCTTTATCAATATGCTGCCTTTATAAAAAATATTTCCCATTTATGAAGAATGTAGAATATGTAGTTTAAATAAATTAATCTCTCAAAGGAAATTTTATTTTTTTTAATCAGAATAACGATTAAGGGTGTGAAAAAAATAGCGAGAGGCGAGCAAAAGGCTTGAAAAGGACACAGATAGAGAGAGAGTGGAGATATTTATATAAAAAAAAAAAAGAGCTGACCAAAATCTCGTTAGCGATGTGCAGAGAGCAAACGAATGTTTGTATGCAGATCCGATTGGATGTTTGTGAGACGAGAGAACCGACGACCAACAAGAATTAATAAGTGGAGTGGGGGGGGGGGGGAGATGTATTCCTGCCCGTTCACAAACCCATAAATGTTCAAATTATAAAGAGGAAATAAATAGAAGAACATTTCTTTTTTATATGAATTATTAAATTAAATTTATTGAACTGTTTGATTTTATTAAGAGCCCATTTTTATGATATTTTTTTTTTTTTACTATTCTAGAGTATTGTCTTTTCAATAAATAAATTTAAGGTGCGCGTCTCGAAAAACCGTTAAAACACGATTGACTCCAGGCGGCAAGAGATGGCGTTAGTGTTCCCCATAGGAATATAAGGGACACGTTCCATTTCATTCTAGAGCTTCCAGCTAATTAATTAAGGGTAGAAAATTAATTATCTTTGAACACAATGATTACTAATTTATTTAATTATCTACAACTTATAGAGCTCCTTTTTTTAAAATATATTTTATTTAATGCGATTAATCTAAAAAAAAATTTTTTTTTCGAAAATCAAAAAAAGGGCTTGTAGATATTTTAAGTAGCTTTAATTTAAAAAAAATTTGAGGTCGATAGCTTCAAAATTGTGGCCGCTGGAAACTCCCAAAATTAGCACCCCGAGACGCGCACCTTAAAGAAAAATTTGTTTTTTATTTAGAAAGCGAAGTGAATCATTGATCCTGAAGGGAGAGCTGAACTGTAGTGTAGTGCTCTGAGTTAAAGGACAGGGGACTGCAATATGAAACGCAACATTGAAACATGATAGCTCAGGCAAAGTAACTTTAGCCCTTTTGAACACGAGCAACTCGATTTGGATGTAGGTCTTGTCTTTCCCGTTAAAACCCCCGGTCGCTAGGCAATTCAAAAGGCCAACTTTTTTACTTTTTTTTTGATTAAATACTACTATTGAATGATTTTATTTAAGCCGTTTGGATACCAAATGGAGTGTGAATGAGAAAAAAGTGTGAGTGTTAAAAAAAAAAAACTACTTTTGAACGGTCTGATTTGTTAATTTCTAGGGAGATATAACAATTGAACATAAATATATGAGAGAAGGTCTTGAAAAATTGATTGATTGTTCTTATAATACGATTAAAGTCCCAAACAACCAAATAACAGATGAAATCTTGAATAGTCTCCATTAAGCTGAACGCACACCAATTGAGCAAAAACGTTTTCGAACAAAACGGTTTTGCCTAAAACTGTTTTTTCAATGCTTTTCTATGGGTCAACGCGCATCTAGGAGACAAAACACAATTGGACATGATTCGATATCATTGAACAAAATGTTTTGCCATTAAGCGTTTTGCTCAATCGGTGTGCGGAATATTTTAGCCTTAACATTTCTTCAGAACGTCTAGAGAAGTGAAAAGTTAAAAAACATTAACATTCGATTCCAAGAGGGGGGGGGGGTGCGGGGGGAGGATTTTGTCGCTTAAAATGCAAAAAAATCATTAAGGTGCGCGTCTCGGAAAACCGTTAAAACACGATTGACTCGAGGCGGCACGAGGCGGCGTTAGTGTTCCCCCATTGGAAAACAAGGGACTTTTTCCATTTCATTCTAGACTTTCCAGCTAATTAATTAAAGGCAAAAGAATTAATTATTTTTTAACACAATGATTACTAATTTAATTATCTACAACTTATAGAGCTCCTTTTTTTAAAATATCTTTTATTTAATGCGATTAATCTAAAAAAATAATTTTTTTTTCTAAAATTAAAAAAAGGGCTTCTATAACTTGTAGATATTTTAAATAGCTTTAATTTAAAAAAAATTTGAGGTTTATAGCTTCAAAATTGTGGCCGTTGGAAAGTCCCAAAATTAGCACCCCGAGATGCGCACCTTAAAAAGCGTTGTAAAAATGAACGATTTTTTACTTTCTCTTACCTATGTATATATGTAATATATATATAGAGAGAAAGTATTGGATTCATGTCAAAAATTCGATGTCGAGATTTTGATGGATCTTCACGTTTTGAGGTCCCCTGAATCCAAAAAAGTGGTTTTCGCGACATGGTCTGTCTGTCGTGTGTGTGTGTCTGTGTGTCTGTGAACAAAATATCTCAAGAACGAAAAGAGCTAGGAAGTTGAAATTTTATATTTAAGTTAGGCACCCCCATGGGACGTGACACAAAGCTTTTTAACAAAATCGACCAAAGAGTACTAGTACTTTACTGATGCACTTTTTCAGTTTTTTTTCGATTTTCTCAAAATTTGCTCCAACGATTTTTTTTTTAAATTCATATATCAACTATTTTTTAGTTGCTCTTTAAAATGTATATTCTCATTTTGTGATTGAAATCTTCTGAAGACCACTTTACTCTTGTACTCCATAGAAAAGATAGGAGAAATGGTTGCCATGGTATCAAAATATAAACATTTTGCCATACTTATAAATTTTACATCTTGAATTCAATTGTACCCTACTGTCGGAAACTAAATACATGTCGACACAAAAAATCTGGTGCGCCAGTCACACCAGATTTTTCTGATTTTTTTTCACAATTTTTTCACTGATTTTCTACATATTCCAGCTTACAGACCCACCTCACCCTTCCTTAATTATTCCTCAACTAAAAAAAATATATATAGTGTAAAGCGGGTGGGGTGTGAGCGATTCCGAAGCCCTTACAAGAAGATTGAAAGTTCACAGCTCCTCTCTGCACAGGTGATCAAATTAGCAGCTATGCGGCTATAACTTTCATTTTTGGGTTGATCTTTACAAATTTAAACTTAAATATACGGATTCTTCTATGTCCTTCAATATTTCAATATTTTATCTAAAGGGGTAGAAAATACTTCTTGTCAAAGTTTGAAAAAAATTATAATCTATGAAATATAAAGTTACGCTTTTGTAAATAAATCAGGAAAAAATGACATTTATAAACCCAAATTTATTTAAAGAAAGATCTACATGAGGTAGACTACCCTTTACTCAAGGGGCGAAAAATTGCAAGTCTTAAGAAAATTTGTAGAGTGGGAAAATAACTTGGGAGGGAGGGGGTGGCCTTTAAACAAACAGAAATAAAATTAATTTTTATATAAAATTCTAAAAGATTTTAATGAGAAAAACAAATTTCAATTTTATTCATTAATTTATTTTTATAATTAAATATGAATTAATGAATATCTATAAGGGAATGCGTGAGCCGAGGGGGATCGAATTAAATCTAAAACTACAAAGGAAATATATTCATGAAACGAAGAACGGATTTACAGGCTTGTGGCATGTTACGACACAGAAACGTAAGCAAATTAAAAAAAAATCATCTGAATTTTTACACTTATAATTAGGGGAGGCGAGTGGAGAAACTGCTTAAAGAAATCAGGTATTCAGACAGTGAAAAAGAAAATTCCACCTCCAAAAAACTCACTTATTACTAGGCCACTGACGAGAGATAAGTTTAGGAATTTATATTTTCAATTATTTAATAATAATTTCTTATTAAATATTATAGGGGAAAATTCTCTGTTAGAGGGGTGGAGGGTGAGGAGGGAGGGAAAGAAATCATTGCTTAAATGTAAAAAATTTACAAAAAAAATTTTCTATTTTAATTTTCATTTTTAAAGAAAAAAAACTATTTTGTTTATTAGAAGGGGTGATTTACACCCTTCCTCACCCTCCCATGGGGGTACATGAATTCATCATAGAGTTATATTTAAAAAATTGGATAATTTTATCAGTATATTATAAGAGAGAAAAATAAAGTACAAAATTATTTTAATTCGTTATGCAAATGAGATGTGAAAATATTCATTACCTTAATAATAAGATGACCAGACGGGTTGTAGTCTAATGAGGTTGGGGGATGAACGTCTTATTTGCACAAATCACAACAAAATATAAAATAAACTAAACACACGCGAGAGAGAGAGAGAGAGAGAGAGAGAGTGGAGCTGAACCGACTGACTCATGGCTCGACTCAAATACATCTAAAAGATAGACCGCCTGGCAGGTAGGCAACAAGCAGCTCTAGAAGCATTCCTCTCTGAACGAAAAATTATCAAATAAGTTCTCTATTAAAAAAAATTCTATTTACTTGCAAACTAACGGGGTTTTATTCCGTTGGGAATAAATTCGAAATTAAATAACTATTAAAAGACTCACTTCATTTATCCACCGTTAAAACTCACCACCATTAAATAAAAAACTTCCAAGTATTATTTTTTGTATTTATTTATTTATTAGGGCATTGGCGTAGCCAGAAATTTTTGATGGGGGGATCAAGAAATTTTTTCAAAAATTTAAGATTATTTTAGGGTATTTATAAATCATTTTGGTTTTTTTTTTTTTTTTTAGCTAGAGTAAATTATTATCTTTTACTTTCTCTTACCCTATGTGAAATATAATCTGTATTAAATATCTAGTCATGACTTGGGTCCCATGGGGGGGGGGGGTTAAACCCCCAAACCCCCCCCCCCTGGCTACGCCTATGTATTAGGGATATAGTCGAAGTGAAAGAAGAATCATATTTTTCCTGATTTATTTACAAAAGCGTAACTTTATATTTCATAGATTATAATTTTTTTCAAACTTTGACAAGAAGTAATTTCTACCCCTTTAGATAAAATATGGAAATATTGAAGGACTTAGAAGAATCCGTATATTTAACTTTAAATTTGTGGAGATCAGCCTAAAAAAATGAAAGTTATAGCCGCATATTTGCCAATTTGACCAACTGTGCAGCGAGGGGCTGTGAATCTTCCATCTTCTTGTAAGGGCTTCGGAATCGCTCACAACCCACCCGCTTTATCCTATATATTTTTTTTTAGTTGAGTGATAATTAAGGAAGGGTGAGGTGGGTCTGTGAGCTGGAATATGTAGAAAACCAGTGGAAAAATCATAAAAAAATCGATCATTTTAAGGTGCGCGTCTCGGGGTGCTAATTTTGGGACTTTCCAGCGGCCACAATTTTGAAGCTATCGACCTCAAATTTTTTTTTAAATTAAAGCTATTTAAAATATCTACAACTTATAGAAGCCCTTTTTTTGATTTTCAGAAAAAAAAAAAATTTTTTTAGATTAATATCTTATTAAATAAATATATTTTAAAAAAAGGAACTCTATAAGTTGTAGATAATTAAATTAGTAATCATTGTGTTAAAGAATAATTAATTTTTTGCCTTTAATTAATTAGCTGGAAGCTCTAGAATGAAATGGAATGAATCCCTTGTATTCCTATGGGAAAAACTAACGCCATCTCTTGCCGCCTCGAGTAACTCGGTAATGAATCGTCTTCTAACGGCTTTTCGAGACGCGCACCTTAATGATTTTTTTGAATTTTAAGCGACAAAATCCTCCCCCACATTCCCCCTTGGAACCAAATGTTAATGTTTTTTAACTTTTCACTTCTCTAGACCTTTGAAGAAATGTTAAGGCAAAAATATTCCTTTTCATCTCTCCAAATTTGATTCATGGCCCTATAATTAACAAAAAGGGGTGGAAATAAGTAGGGGGCTCTCCCCGAAAACGGTACGTTGTGGGGGAAAGCGGAGGTCATATTTGGATTCAGGAGGTCATTTTACTTAAGAATCTGAAGGAATTTTCTCGGGGCTTTTTTTCCTGCAGCACAGTGTAACAGGCCTACCCACTTATCCGTAAATCGCGAATAATAATCCTAAATATTCTATAAGTGTTAAGCAAATTTCTTTAAAAATAATATAAAAAAAATAAAAAAATAAAAAAAAAGAATTGTCAATGAACTTCATATGTTGAGAGCATTATCCCAAACAAAAATAATAATAAAAAAAAAGGGTAACGGAATCCCTTCATCATTGAAAAAATAAACATATTGAATGAATAAACCCGAAACTAAATAAACATTAATTCAAACATAACGATTCAGTTAAATCAAACACACGAGAGGATTTTCATTGATGGAATGTCTGTCATCAATAGAGAGATGCAATCGTTAAAGAGCAAAAAATAAATATATTAGTCAAATAAATATAAAAAATATCAGATATAGATTAATGATTATTCAAAATAGGGATTTAATTCGTTTTTTAATATTCAATTTTAAAAATTCCAAGCTGTTAATTATAAATTTTAAAAGTCTGGTGTGATTGTCGCACAGCACACAACATTCTCTTAAATTTAGTAAAAGAAAGTTGTGTTCTGTACTTGTCACACCATATTTTTTGTGTCGACATAGTTTCCGCCGATATATTAGAATTCAAGATGTAAAATTTATAAACATAGGAAAATAATTATATTTTTTTTTACCATGGCAACTATTCTATGATGTACAAGAGTAGCCCTCGGGTTTGGTGTAGGTAAAAAAAAAGGTAGGGTAAAAAATGGCTTAAATAAAAATGCCCGGACCCCAAATAGATATTTTCATAAAATAACGGTTATAGTCAAAGTCTTATATCGCCTAAGTTGCCGAAAAGACTGTGTGTTTGCGAGTGTAATTGTGAATGAAAAAAAAGTGTGTGTTAAAAAAAAAAGTACAAGAGTAAAGTGTGTTTCAAACAATTTTGAGAGCAAAATGAGAATATATTATACATTTCAAAGAGCATCTAAAAAATAATTGATTTTTGAATTTTAATCAAAATCGTTGGAATCGTTGGAGCGAATTTTGTAAAAATCAAAAAAAAAAACTGAAAAAGTACATCAGTAAAGTAGTAGTACAAAAAGTTATTCAAAAGCTTCGTGTCACGGTACAGTGAGTGCCACAATTAAGTCTCCACCTGATAGCTAGAGCTTAAGTATCTGGTAAAGTATATGGTAAATAGTTAAATTGTTTTAAATTTAAAAAGGTAAAATAAAATTATCTGTACCAGATTTTACGTTTTACCTTTTCGTTCATTAAAATTATTTCACTATACACCATATACTTAAAGCTCTAGCTATCAGGTGGGGACTTAATTGTGGCGCTCACTGTACCAGGGGGACTTAAATATAAAATTTCAACCTCCTAACTCTTTTTGTTCTTGAGATATTTTGTTTACAGACAGACCATGTTGCGAAAACCAATTTTTTGAATTCAGGGGTTCTTTTCTCTCTATATACACCCTGTGTATTAAATATATAGTTAATACTTGAAAGGAAGTCAAAATTTATCCTGAAGAAACCCCAAAGTCAATCTCTTTTGTTGAAGATTCGAAAAATTATGGCACACACAATCAGCTCTGATGAAGGTGCAAATCTGGGACAAAAACGTTATTGATAGTGACTGCAAACTTCTTTATTTTATGTCTTTAAATATTTAACCCTATTTTACAGAAACTATATTATATCGTACAAGTTTGTAAAGTGAAATTTTCTGTCAGTAAGGTGTATGTCATTGAAGAGTTGAGAGTTGTAATCGGTTTTATTGATCCTTAGAGGTAGAGAGACTGGACTAACTAAATGCCTTGTAGCCACTTGGACACCATTTGCGATTAGAGAGAAAGAAAAGAGAAGAGCCGAGCAAGTTGCTGCAGGCGGAATTTCCAAAGCAGCTGTTGATCGGAGCCATCAGGGATCGATTCTAAGACATTCCTCCCAGGGGAACTCGCTCCCCTTTTCCTTTGACTTTCTCGGAAACACTACCATTTTGGCCTAGTACTTTTTACTAGAATTCTTGACTAGATTCTAACTTAAAAAAAAAAAAGTATTAATAAATAACTCCTGTCAAAATAAAGAATCAATAGTAAAATAAAAAAAATACTTTCCCCAAAAACGAACAGAAGTATCGAGCGACAAAAAAATTGGAAAAATCAAGGGTTCAAGATTCCATAATTCAGTGGGTAAAAAATTAGAAATTTTGTTGAAAAAGAAAGTCATACTCAGGATTTTGTTGAATAAAGAGTGGAGGTCGACATTTTTGGTTTAAGAGAGGCGGAGAGGCAGTGGCGCATTCAAGGGGCGGAGTGTAAATTATTACATATATTTTAATTCCAATTCAACTAGACTAGACTTTTTTACATTTATTTATTGACTTCTCTTTTAATATAATAATTAATAACAACTTTTCCTCTATTAGGGAACTCTAATTTAAAATCCGACTTGTCCAGGTTTTGTTTATGCGCAAATAGCCTCCGTCTCTCTTTGCCCTCGTTTCGCTTGCAGGTGTTTGTTTATCTTGGTGGTTGTTTAATAGGCTAGGTCTAGTCTCAAGTAAAAAGCCATCCAGCCGCAGGGTGTTTGCGTGAAGCTTTTTGTTTACTGCAACGCAGAGAATGGAATGGCTTATGTAGACAGTCTGCATAATTACATACATTTATTATGATATATTTAAATAAACATAGAGTACCGGTATATCATTTACGTAAAAAGTGAAGACACTTTAGATAATTACACGTAATTATTAATTATTGAGAACAGACCGAAGTTTCTGTTTCGGCCAGTTTCGGCCAAAAACAAGCCGAAACTTTCGGCTGGCCGAAACCTGAGTTTGAAAAGATGGGATGAGACTCGTAAATTTAAAAAAAAAAAAAAACGTTGATAAGAGAAATGGCTGTTCAACTATTAGAATGATAGACAGGAAGAGAGGATGTCAGCGAAAATCTGAGCGAAAAGGACAAAATACATTTTATAGAGTATCTAAAAAATAATCGATTTTTGAATTTTAATCAAAATCGTTGGAGCGAATTTTGAGAAAATCGAAAAAAAACTGAAAAAGTACATCAGTAAAGTACTAGTACTCTTTGGCTAATTTTATTCAAAAGATTCGTGTCACGTCCCAGGGGGGTGCCTAACTTAAATATAAAATTTCAACCTCGTAGCTCTTTTCGTTCTTGAAATATTTTGTTCACAGATAGACAGGCCGACCATGTCGCGAAAACCCCTTTTTTGAATTCAGGGGACCTCAAAACGTGTATATCCATCAAAATCTCGACATCAAATTTTTGACATGAATCCAATACTTTCAATATATATTAACATAATATAAATCTAAATCTGCATCTCTTTCTGAATATTTCAGTTCAAATTTCAGCTTCATATGTTGAAAACAAAGGGAGTTATGATTTATTTTCTAAAAAATATCACTTCAACTAGTCATAAAGAGACCTCCCAAGCTCATTTTTTCCAAATTTAAGATGCATCAGCCCCCGGGTGTGGCATAGTAGGTAGCGTGCCTACCTCCTATACCAAACGTCGCGGGTTCGGACCCAGGCAGTCCGATGATTTTATTTAAGCCATTTGGATACCAGATGGCTTAAATAGAAATGCCTGAACCCACAATAAATAATATATATTACAACGGTTATCGTCAAAGTCTTAAATGGCCTGAGTTGCCGAAAAGACTGTGTGAATGTGTGTGTGAGTGTGAGTGCGAATGAGAAAAAAGTGTGAATGTTTAAAAAAAAAAAAAAAAAAAAAAGATGCATCAAGTCAAAGAAGAAGAGTTAACAAAAAACCAATGAACAAAACCAAGAAAATGAAGACAGTTTAGAAAAAAAAATATTTTTATTAATTAAGTTTTCTCATGTGATTATTTCATTGTTTTTATAAAAAAAAGAAGGAAATCTCTTCAACAACACCCATTACTATAAAAAAATTTTCATAGCCTATTAAAAACAACAACAATGAAATAATCACAAAACAACACTTGGGGGGGGGGGGGGGCTTAAAAATATTGACTCACACTGAAGCTAAAAAAATTAAATTATCACTAAGCTTAGATATATGAATTTTCAAAAAATTCGCAACACATAAAAATCCCATTTTCCTGGGTGCCTACAATTAATCAAGAATTATATAATTATTTAAATAATATAATTGAGTGAGTTCTGTTGAGTATTGTAAAAAAAAAAAAATAAAATAAATAAACAATGAAATAATCATATAAGAAAACGCATGTTGCTGCTTTAATATTAACCCTAGAAGTTATCATAATTAAGCTTAATAGTTATAAATATTCAAAAAATCCCATTTTCCTGTGTGCCTACATTTCGTCAACATATAATCATAGAGGATAGATATATAAATTTATATGATGATGAAGTGATTTGGTTTAAATTAAAACAATGGGCTGAAAAGTTAAGTTCAAATGAATGAGTCTCTTTAATAAAAAAAGAACAACTAGGCTATTAATAAAATAATAAAATACGATTGATATTAAAATAGAATATATACCAGTAAATTAAAAAAAAAAAAAATTATTTGAAAGCTCTCATGATAAAATCATTAGAAGCCTCAAAATATAATATTTAGTAATTAAATTATTAATAATGTCATTTTCGATAAATGCAAACAAATATTTTTCTGATAATGAGTCAGTTTATTATTTCCCCACATTATAACAATTCCCTAGATAAAAAAATTTGTTGATTCAAAAATTTAAGAAAATTGATTAGGTTACTGTGAAGGTGTGTTTGTATGTTTATAGCCATAAATTATATTAAAAATATATACGATAGTAAATCCATGGCATAATAAATCAGGAATTATATAATTTTAAATTTGTACTAATTATTTATATAATACAATTAAGGAATTCTGTTGTGTATTGTATGGAATGAATCTGTCTACGGATGAGTGCTGTCATTTATCTAAAATAACCTTATTAATAATTATATCTACCAATATATTTAATTAAAATATTAATATTTATTTATTTATAAATGCTACTCACACATTTGAGAAGAAAATTTCAATGAGAATTTGAAGGCAAGGAGAAAACACAACACACAAAAAAATTAAACGTCAGAATATCACAAGACCAATTTCAACTTGAGGCAACGAGTATAGAAAAAGAGCAAAGACTATCTATGAAGGCATAGAGATTAGAAAAGAGAGAAGAAGCTTCATGAAGACAATAACTTTTGATCAGGAATTTTAATATTAATAAAATTAATTAAATAATTAATACCACTATTATAATAAATAATACAAATATAAAAATATATTTTTGAGGAATAGAATAAAATAATTTAATCTATCAAAACTTTCTACTATAATACAGTATATAGCCTATTTTTTTTTTTTTCTTTAAAAACTATCAACACTTTTCTCTCATTCCCACTCACACTGACACACACATTCCACAGACTTTTCGTCTACCCAGGCCATTTAAGACTTTGACGATAACCGTTATACCAGTATATGAGATAATATCTATTAGGATTTTTATTTAAGCCAATTGGTATCCAAATGGCTTAAATAAAATCATCGGACTACCTGGGGTCCGAACCCGCGACGTTCGGTATAGAAGGTAGGCACGCTACCAACTAGACCAAGCCCGTAGGCGTATATAGACAATGTAATGCAACGTTTTCCAAACTGTGAGAAACTGTATTGATGATAAATTTTAGACCTAATAGATAATATAACCAAGTATTTATTAATTTAAATAAGCGAAAAATGTAGGTACCGCCGGGAGTTGCACCACGGATCTTGTCGATTTACGCTCAACATGCCCTACTGTTGGACCACAGTACGCACTCGCTTATTTAAATTATGATAGATCGCTGATTTCAGTCTACTAGAGAAACGCCGCTCAAATCAAGCGTTCAGATTTCTCCGTTGCTGAGGCGCGATCTAGATGGACGTTTTGAGAAATTAACTCAATTATGCAATTAATAAATAAAGAATTATATATATCATGTGTTGGTCCATGAGGTAATTATGAAAAACATATAACCAAGTATTTATTAATTTAAATAAGCGAAAAATGTAGGTACCGCCGGAAGTTGCACCACGGATCTTGTCGATTTACGCTCAACATGCCCTACTGTTGGACCACAGTACGCACTCGCTTATTTAAATTATGATAGATCGCTGATTTCAGTCTACTAGAGAAACGCCGCTCAAATCAAGCGTTCAGATTTCTCCGTTGCTGAGGCGCGATCTAGATGGACGTTTTGAGAAATTAACTCAATTATGCAATTAATAAATACTTGGTTATATGTTTTTCATAATTACCTCATGGACTAACACATGATATATATAATTCTTTATTTATTAATTGCATAATTGAGTTAATTTCTCAAAACGTCCATCTAGATCGCGCCTCAGCAACGGAGAAATCTGAACGCTTGATTTGAGCGGCGTTTCTCTAGTAGACTGAAATCAGCGATCTATCATAATTTAAATAAGCGAGTGCGTACTGTGGTCCAACAGTAGGGCATGTTGAGCGTAAATCGACAAGATCCGTGGTGCAACTCCCGGCGGTACCTACATTTTTCGCTTATTTAAATTAATAAATACTTGGTTATATGTTTTTCATAATTACCTCATGGACCAACACATGATATATATAATTCTTTATTTATTAATTGCATAATTGAGTTAATTTCTCAAAACGTCCATCTAGATCGCGCCTCAGCAACGGAGAAATCTGAACGCTTGATTTGAGCGGCGTTTCTCTAGTAGACTGAAATCAGCGATCTATCATAATTTAAATAAGCGAGTGCGTACTGTGGTCCAACAGTAGGGCATGTTGAGCGTAAATCGACAAGATCCGTGGTGCAACTCCCGGCGGTACCTACATTTTTCGCTTATTTAAATTAATAAATACTTGGTTATATGTTTTTCATAATTACCTCATGGACCAACACATGATATATATAATTCTAATAGATAATCATTTATTAGATCCAGCAATATCTGCAAATATAAAAGCTAAAGAAATTTCAAACAAGAAAATATGATTAAAAAAGATTTCAAAAAGATAAAATATTTTTATTTATTGTAAAAGAGTAGTTACTGACTCTTGGCATAAAATATCTCTAAAGTGATCGATAAATGAATTTTTTTTATCTTATTTATAGCCTATAGAAAAATAGGCTTAGGGTCGTCCAGATATTACGTAACACTTTAGGGAGGAGGCAGGGGACTGGATAAAACGTTACTAATTGTGACATGGGGGACCCGGGGGTTTCTCTAAGTGTGACATCACAATTCAAAGTTGAATTTATAAAAAATTTTTTTTCGTATTTATTAATGTAATAAATTTTTAATTGATTGTATAATACAGCTGGCATATAGAGTCTAAAGAGGAGAGGGGGCTCCTCCGGTAATTCTATGTTGTGATATAATATTAGTAGGGGCTTCGTTTGTTATGACAAACTGTGAAAGTGCCTGTGAAAGGGACTAGAATATTGTAAAAAAAAAAAAAAAAAAATTAATACAATATTCAATCGGAATTTTTTTTTTTTTTTTCTTTCTCTCTTTCTCCCCCCTCACAACCCCCCCCCCCTTCCCGCTCTTTCCCGCACACTCGCCCACACAGGCCTTTTGAGTCTTTTCGCCATATCCCATTTTTTAATTATTACGTATATAGAGGTTTATATATATATATTTTTGGCCCTTTGGATCCTTATTATTTTAGGCATACTTTGGGGGCTTACATGAGACCAACCCTCCGTGGGGGGTAGCAGCGGGGTCGCGTGGCTTAGGCTAGGGGGGGCTGCCCCCCTGCGCCCTCCCCCCGGGTCAATCGGAATTAACGCGTGAGTTTTCTAAATATAATTCCGATAGTTGGATGGCGATATATTATTTGTTTTACATTTATTGAAATTTTTTTATTATATTTGGCGCGATACTTATCACCTCGTTAGCGATGTATTGTATCACGAAAAAAAGGGTCGCCCCTCCACCAACTCTCAAGATAAAGTCTCACGCGACAACCAAGAAACTTGGCAGAGTCAAGAAGGAAGGCTTAATTAAGTCCACAGAGGGGAAATTTATTATAATCGTAATTCATATTTCAATGCAAAGTTTTTCATCATCTTCCTCTCCTCTTTAGTTAAAAGAAGAAGAGAAGACAGTCGCCCTCGGAATGATAAATCTCCCCTTCCCCTAGAATGACCTTAACGTGATAACTCATTGGGATCCCGTTGATACTCCTCACTTTTCCTAGGATATATCCTAATATGACGTAATTATGCAAATTTTAATTAAAGAATTTATTTAGATGCTAAGTTATATGGATGTTTTATTATGTCATTCAATTTTTCTTTTTTTTTTTTTTTTTTTTTTTTTTCTCTCTCTTTCCCCCTCACTCTCTCTCACACTCACACTCACCCTCTCTCTCCCCCCCCCCCCCTGTCCATACAACACATCAAACACTAAATTTATTTTTTAATTTATATAAATTATGGATTTTTTTATTTTATCTATCTGCCATCGTATTTATTTAAAAAAAAAAAATCCACGGGCCTGTCAGAACGACGACGCGGAGATGGGTGGGGGGGGAGCACGCGACGTTTGCTATCACAGGTGTGGGGATAAGTCATTCAATTGTAATTTATTTATAAAAAATTGTAATATGTTATTTGCTATTTAGGTAGGCTACAGTAAATGTAGTTTCCCTATAGTTTTCATCAAATTTTTATGCAAATTTATTTGAATAGTCTGGGTGGCCTAGCAACGAAGAAGAGCACCAGAAACAGTCAACACAATCATTGCGGTTAAAGCTACCCGAGCAATCAGCGTGTGGAACCTTCATCGGTTCTATTGAATTTAATTGATTTAAATAAATTAATAACCCCTCTGTAGCCAAAAAGAGTTAAGAATAATTGATTTGATATTTTACTCAAATTCAAAATTGTAAAGATATATAGATGGTGTTATTATTTGGAAAATCAGCGTAGAGTGTCATTTAAACTAGATGGGGAGCTCAAAAGTAATGAACAAGGACGCTTACAGAAAATCCTTCCTCTGGACTCTATATTTAATAATTTATTTTAATATCTAAATGATGAGTAAGTTCACTAGGCCTAAAATCCAGGCCCCCCAGGGATATTCCTCGCAAAATGATATAGGACAAATGCTTGCATTTTTAAGAAAATGTGACATATGCACATACAGCCATATGTTTCCAAAAATGTTTTTTTTTTTGACTCAGGGAGGTCTAAAACGTCGAGAATTATAAAAAGCTCGAGGTCGAATGTTTTGAGAATAACAATACTTTCACTACTTCGTATACGAGAAAGTAAAAATGGCTGCAATATCTGACAGCTAATTGTGATGAGGTCAGAGAAATAACAAGAGGTTTGCAGCTAAATTTCCTTTTAGGCCTGTTTAGATATTCGGTCTGAGGTCCGTGGGTTCTTAAGATGGCCTAGACCTCAGGCCGAAACGTCAGCCTTGAGGGCGAACATCTAAATAAAAGAAAATTTGGCTGCAAACGTCTTGTTATTTCTCTGACTTCATCACCAAATATCTTTGTTCTATAATCAAAAAGACTTCAAAATTCAAAAAAAAAAAAAATTCTAATATCGGTTATATGGACCCTGTTACGCATTAGTGTGTCAAGCGCCAAAAAAAATTAAAAATTGAGTTAAGCACGGAATTTGTTTCAAATGCTATAATTAATAGTAATTTTTTATGAAATATGTCCTAAAAAAATTTATATTTAATGTTACTTGCACAATTGACAAAAAAAATTATATATAATCCAATGAAAACAAAAAACTTTAATGTTAAATTTCTCAATCTCGGTACCAGGCGCTTGACACACTAATGCGTAACAGGGTCCATATATCTTTTCTTTTTTTTGTCAATTGCGCAAGTAACATTAAATATAAATCTTTTTAGGTCATATTTCATGAAAAATATTATTAATTATAGCATTTGAAACAATATTCCGCGCTTAACTCAATTTTTAATTTTTTTTTGGCGCTTGACACACTAATGCGTAACATGGTTCATATAGGTTGTCTGTGTTTAATGTAATGTGTTAATCTCTGATTATTTCAATAAATTGCAATCAATATATCTTGATACGTACTAAAAATGTTTATTTTATTTTTTTTTCGGGGAGGGAAGATACGTATTATTATAGCCCAACTTCTTTCTCCCTTAAGAAATCCCCACTTGGCTGATTGTTCCAAAAAGAAAATATTCCTATTATGAATGAATGAAGCAATCTTCCCCCTTGGCCCCTGGATTGCCGTCATAAATCCAACCGACACAAGTGGACTCCCCCATGACACATGACAGACATGCAAATTGCTCGGCGAGAGAGTAATTGCCCCCCCCCAAGGGGGCTTGGCCACCCAATCCATAAGACGTGATCCTTCTCCTAAATAAGGCTCTCGTCCTTGTTTTTATTTAAGCCGCGGATAATCCGCTTATTCTATCGAATTTAAATAAAAAATAGCTTCTAACTAGTAATAGATACCCGAACAATTATTCATAAATAACAAGCAACACTTCTTTTTTTTTTGTCAGAAAAAATTACAAAATTTCATTTAAAAATCTGGTGTGACAAGGCACAGAACACAACTTTCTCTTACCTTCGGTAATCGAAAGTTGTGTTCTGTGCTTGTCACACCAGATTTTTTGTGTCGGCATATATTTAGTTCCCGGCAGTACGAAACATATGAATTCAAATGTAAAATTTATAAGCATTGGAAAATATTTATATTTTGTTACCATGGCAACCATTTCTCTTATCTTCCCTATGAAATACGAGTAAAGTGGTCTTCAGAAGATTTCAATTGCAAAATGAGAATATACATTTTTGGGTTGGGGGGGGGGATAGCTGGAACCATGTTGAGGGAAAAAAAAAAGGGCAGCCACGTTGGTTTTTTTTAACAATTTATACATTTTAAAGAAAATCTAAAAATTAATTGAATTTTTGGAATTAAAAAAAAAATCGTTGGAGCAAATTTTGAGAAAATCGAAAAAAACTGAAAAAGTACATCAGTAAAGCACTAGTACTCTTTGGCCGATTTTGATTAAAAGCTTATTTTTCCGGTCCCGGGGGTGTTTAACTTAAATATAAAATTTCAGCCTCATAGCTCAATTCCTTCATGTTTAAAATTGAACACAGACACACAGACACACACACCCACAGACAGACCATGTCGCGAAAACCACTTTTTTGGATTCAGGGGACCTCAAAACGTGAAGATCCATCAAAATCTCGACATCGAATTTTTGATATGAATCCAATACTTTCTCCCTATATATATTAATATATTACATATATACATAGGTAAGAGGAACTAAAAGATCTAATAAAAAATCTTGACATTTGATTTTTTTTGATTTTTTATTTTGTCCTGACTTTTGATTTTATAAAAATGGTAATCTAGGAAATTGAAATGATTACATTCAAATCATCTGATGATTTTATTATAAAAATCTGGTGTGACTGGCGCACAGCACACAACTTTCTCTTACCCTTCGGTAAGAGAAAGTTGTGCACCGTGCTGGTCACACCAGATTTTTTGTGTCGAGAAATATTTAGTTTCCGATAGCACTTTAGTTTCAAACTTGCATTTTAAATGTTGACTGCTTGAAATAAACTATGGTTATTTTTCAAAATTTTAATCTCATATTTAGACATTTTATACACAATATAGAATCGTAAATAAATACAAAATTTCATAAGAATTGGAAAAAAAAATTTTAAATGCGTAAAAAGTTCCAAAGGGGACCCCCTTTTGAATCGAAATTAACATACAAATCCCTATAGGAAATTAACATTAGGCCTATGAGAGAAGGCGGAGAGACAGGCGATAATGTTTGCAAGTGAGAGAGAGAGATATATATATGTTTTCTCCTAAGCAATTAAAGACACAAATAAATTTAAAAAAAATGGGAATTTAAATAATAATTGATTTTTAATCTAATAAAAAGAAAAAGATTTAAATTCCGTTACCATGGCAACCATTTCTATCTTTCCTATGAAGAACAAGAGTAAAGTGGTCTTCAGAAGATTTCAACGGCAAAATGAGAATATACATTTTAAAGAGCATCTAAAAAATAGTTCATTTATGAATTTTAAAAAAAATCCTTGGAGGGAATTTTGAGAAAATCTAAAAAAACTAAAAAAGTACATCAGTAAAGTACTAGTACTTTTTGGCCGATTTTGTTCAAAAGCTTATTTTGGGATTCTTCAAAGGTACCTAAGTTAAATATAAAATTTCAATCCGGTAGCTCAATTCCTTCATGCTAAAAATCTGTCCACACACACACACACACACACACACGACACACACACACACACACACACACACACACACACACACACACACACAGACCAATTTGCGGGACCCACTTTTTTGGACTCAGGGGACCTCAAAACATGTATATCCATCAAAATCTCGACATCGAATTTTTGACATGATCGCAATACTTTCTCTCCTATATATTTCATATATAGGGTACGAGAAAGTAAAAACAATGGTACGGGAAAAAATAAATAAATCTAAATTCATAGGTTCAGATATTTGTAAATTTGCTCCATTTTCAAAAAGGCAAAGGTTCACGATAGGTAAAAAGTGATAAATAAAACAGAATTAATCTAAATACCTTTGTGCAAATACACAGCAAAAAGTTAGGAACAAAAAAAATTTTGTTCCTAAATTAATTCCAAACAAAAGAATTTTTTGCACCTCTAAATATTCACAGAGGTATGTATCATTTTCACAATTTAACTTGATTTTAACGAAATTAAATTAGAATCTATGTATTTGAAATTATTTTTTTCTAAAGTTTAAGATTTTTTTTTTCTACAGTTCATGATTTGATTGATGTTTTGATATATTTTTCGGCATCTAAAGGTAGCATTCCGATCTCGGCAGTACTGCCCGGCAGCGACTGCCCGGCAGCGACTGCCCGGCAGCGACTGCTGTGCGGCGCTGCCAGAAGCATTCGGATAGCTGCGACCGCTGCCCGGCAGTAACCAAATAGCCTTTATAATTCTTCTCTAAATCATTATTAAAATAATGTTTTTAATATTATCATCATAGTTATCATATTTAAGAGACCAGATGCGGTTGATTATATGTATGTATTTATTATTTCCTTAATATATGCTATAATTTATATAAATAGTTTTTTTTTTAAGTAAATTTTAATAATATTATTATCAATAAATGAAGAATTATAATACAAATATTTGAAAAGAATCGGATTTCATTAGAAAAAAAAATTAACTAAATGTTCGTGGCTTTTCTTTGGATCGCGGCAGGTTCGTCAAAAAAAATAATTTCAATGAAAATTGGACGAGCAACGAACACGAGCCGCAAACTGCTCGCGAGCAGAGCAGAGCGCAGATGTGTACGTACCTTTAATATATAACTATGTCAAATTTAAATGAACGAAAGAGAGAACTCGTGAAGAGACTGATTGAAGACGAAGAAGAGGAAGACGAAATAATGTTGCTATTACTTTCATCAAAGAGGAATGAAATTGATTCATTATTGATTCATATGCTCCCATATATTTTCCCGAACAACAATATCCTTATAGAATTTTAGTTAAGAATTGTACAGCGCTGGATTTTTAGAAATTAAATCAACCAAAAAACTCATCATTTCCTTCAGTAAATGTCGCAATCTTGGCAATTTGAAGCGAGCAGCGCTGCCGGGACTGCTCTCGGAGCGGCTGGGCAGCGCTGCTGGAATCGGGCAGCCACTGCGCCCCCCGGCGGCGCTGCTGGGTCGCTTGAGTCGGACACTAATTCATAGAAATCCATTTGAGCGGTGCGACGCGGCCCAGCAGTCGCTGCCGGGCAGTCGCTGCTGGGCAGTCGCTGCCGAGATCGGAATGCTACCTTAAGGCTTTTAGCCGCGTCCATATTTATTACAATTGATTGATAGGCAATTCGTTTTATAAAATTTCAGAACTTTAGGCCAACGAGAGTGTTTTAAAATATCTAGACAGAAGGGCAAAGCAAGTTGAATAAAAATCTGGTGTGACTGGCGCACAGCACACAACTTTCTCTTACCTTCGGTAATCGAAAGTTGTGTTCTGTGCTTGTCACACCAGATTTTTTGTGTCGAAATATATTTAGTTTCCGCCAATATATTAGAAATTTAAGATGTCAAAATTATAAACATGGGAAAATATTTATATTTTGTTACCATGGCAACCATTTCTCCTATCTTCCCTATGAAATACAAGAGTAAAGTGTGCTTCAAACAATTTTGAGGGCAAAACGAGAATATACATTTGAAAGAGCATCTAAAAAATAATTGATTTTTGAATTTTAATCAAAATCGTTAGAGCGAATTTTGAGAAAATCGAAAAAAACTGAAAAAGTACATCAGTAAAGTACTAGTACTCTTTGGCCGATTTTGATTAAAAGCTTATTTTTCCTGTCCCGGGAGGTATTTAACTTAAATATAAAATTTCATCCTCATAGCTCAATTCCTTCATGCTTAAAAGTGAACACACACAGACACACACACACACAGACAGACCATGTCGCGAAAACCACTTTTTTGGATTCAGGGGACCTCAAAACGTGAAGATCCATCAAAATCTCGACACCGAATTTTTGACATGAATCCAATACTTTCTCTCTATATATATATTACATATATACATAGGTAAGAGAAAGTAAAAAGCGTTTAAAAAACATGAATAGTATAATTTTATCATGTAAAAAAAGGGATTTTTTTGTAAAATGTCATAAAGTCAGGTATTTATGCTAATAAAATAATATGTCATATTTGAGGTGTGCGGGGGCAAAAGGGCGGATGCCGACACGTCACAACTCACAAGTTATATTACAAATAGCGCCTTTCTGGACCAGCAAACATTTGTCAAGCCCTACCATTCCCCCTCAGGGTGGGACATTTCCCTAAAACAATAATAATCTGAAGTACATTGTTCTCTGTTTGGAGACCAACGCAGGATTTAACAAGAAAGGATCGGGGTTTGTTTTCACCACAAAAACTTAAACAACACGTTTAATTGTGTTTTGTTCAAACAACTTGGAAGTTTAATAAATTAATTACAAATACTAAAGTACACTGATAAAAAATAAATTATTCTAATAATAAAATTAGAAAAAAAAATTGTATAGAATTTTAAAAGAAAATACCGTATTCATAATTAGGATGGTAAATAATTTCGATTTTTTTTAACGATTACATTAACTTTAACTGTCCAACCTACGGTTGATGGGCAAAGTTAAAAATATTCTACTTTTGTGGGAATGAAAGTTGAATCTTTAAATATGTTTTCGACCTCATTGCCCAAAAAAAAAATCATTGTGCCCTTATATTTAGAAAAAAAAAAAAATTAAAAGTATTTTTTCTTCACGATTTTAATCATTTACTATGAATATTTGTGAAGATATAGCTAATTTTATTGTTCTAGTATAAAATGATGGTGGACGTGTCTGTAACAAGTTATAATGCATTTTTATTTTCTCTTACCTATACCGGTATATATAGAAAATTCATGGATTCATATCAAAAATTCGATGTCAAGATTTTAATGGAAATACATGTTTTGAGGTTCACTGAGTCCAAAAAGTGGGTCAGTATGTCTCTGTATGTGTGTGTGTGTTCAATTTAAAGAATGAAGGAAATGAGCTATGAGGTTGAAATTTTACAAATTTATATTCAAGTTAGGCACCCTCCCCCCCCCCTGAGAGTTAAAAATAAACTTTAAACAAAACGATCAAAGTACTAGTACTATACGGATGTACTTTTTCAGTTTTTTTTATTTTCTCAAGATTTGCTCCAACGATTTTGAATATAATTCATAAATTAATTATTTTTTAGATGCTCTTTAAAATGTATATTCTCATTTCGCCCTTGAAATCTTTTCAAGCACACTTTACTCTTGTACTTCGTAGGAAAGATAGGAGAAATATAACAAAATATAAATATTTTCCTATGTTTATAAATTTTACATCTTGAATTTTAATATTTTGCGGAAATATATGCCGACACAAAAAAGTCTGGAGTGACAAGCACAAAACACAAATTTCAATTACCGAAGGTAAGAGAAAGTTGTGTGCTGTGCGACGAGTCATAATTAAAAAAAGCCTTTCACTAATTAATAATTATTTTGAATTTTTCAATATATTAGTATTTTCGCTCTTCTTCAAAAATTCATCATTATTTTGAAGCTAATTAAATTATCTTAATTAGTAATCATTGGAGTGTACTTGAAAAATGTTTTTCTTTTTTTAATTAAAATAAATTCCTTGATATTCTTCTTATTATTGTAATCATTATTTTTTTTAATTCGCTTGGTTTGATTATTTAATAATATGCCTGGGTGGCCACGTGATTCGCTCCAAGTCTTTCTGCCTTTCTTCAATATCGCCAAAAGGGGAGTAAAGTCTCCCAATTGTAATAAAAATAAAAAGAAGAAATCAAGTCCGTTGTTGCAATATATTGGAAAAAAGATAGATCCCTCTATCATTGAGAGTGACACCAATCGCTCGCTTCTGGGCGCAAATGAATAAGATATTAAATAACAAAATAGAAGATTTTCTTTTTTTCTTTTCTCATTATTAAAAAAAATCTGGTGCGACTGGTAGCACAGCGCACAACTTTCTCTTACCATCTGCAATTGAAAATTGTGTTCTGTGCTTGGCACCCTAGAATTTTTGTGACGGTAGATATTTACTGTAGTTTCCGACAGTAGGCCTATATTAGAATTCAAGAGGTAAAATTTATTATAGAAATATATTGATATTTTGTTATCATGAAACATTTTCTTCTATCTTTCCTATGAAGTAAAATTACAATTTTAAATTGTGTTTCAAGCCTAAGGGCTTGGAAGCGTACAAGTATTACGGAACGCAATTTTTAAAGATTTTTGACCCCAAAACAAGAGAGAGCGAGATTAACTAAACTAAATATTATAAATACTATTAAGAATAATCCTGAGACCATTAGAAATAATAATCCATAATTCAAAACACTGATGAGCACTGATGATCACAAAATAAAAAACTTTTTAAATAAAAAACGCGAATGAGTATTAAACGAATCGCGCGAGGCAAAAGTCAACTTGACCCTTCAAGGACGCCTTCCCTCTTTCACCTCTCGCGAATTGAAAGAGGAATAGAGGGGGTAGAGTGGCGCGTAGTTTGAAGGAATTTTTTTTTTTAAATATAGTGTGACTGATTGTACAGCACATAATTTTCTCTTACCCACGGTAATTGAAATACTTTCTCTTTATATAGGCTCATATTTATAAATTTATAGGTAAGAGAAAGTAAAAACGTAAAAGGGAATTCTCTGATAAAAGAAAAATTGAAACCACCAACAAAAAGCATACTCACAATCATGTTAAATATATCTAGTTAAGTCCGAATAGAGGTATATTGAATTTCAAAATCAAACTTACTTCTTGAAGAGATGGATCACTTCAAACCCCTCTCTGAAACAAAGAAAATTTTCTTTTATTATTTACATAACTAAATGTCTACAGTATACAAGTAAAGGCCTAATGATTCCCAATCTGTGACTCGGCATCCCTTAGCTAATCACGTGGCACCCTTGGGTGCCGGGGCACACCGGTTGGACACCACTGGTCTAATGACTTAAATTTTATAAGTTAGATATTTTGAAAATAGTCTCTCTCTCTCTTTTAATTGGTTTCTTATTTTATTTTATTTTATTTTTTTTTTGAACTTTTCACAATGAAATTCAGGATATCTAAATAAGAGGACATTTTCCAATATTGGGAAATCAGCTCGTTTTTTCCACTCTGTCAACTTCTTGACGTCTCTCTTCTCCCTCTCTCGCTCTTTTCTTTATCATCAAGCTACACCAACAAATAAAGACAGTTCTAAATCAGATAGATATATATCATCAGGAATTAATGCCTAATCCACCCTCGGAGGCACCGATTAACGGCATAACAATTCTATTCTGACACTTAATTAAACCTTACAGGTGACATTTGTTATGCAAATTTTTTTTTTTATTCATATCATACATTAATCTAGAAAAAAATATATTTTCCAGGAATGAAAGTTGAGTGGCTGCGTTTTCTTCTAACTTTCACTCCTGATATAAGTTGGTAGTATTCGCTCTAAAGAGTTTGATATTCACTCCAAAAATATTTGAAATTAACTTTACTTATTGTTTTTTAAATTTTAGGCCTGATGATGGCCCATATGCTGGAGGAATCTGCACTTTCTATGCACAATCAGATATCTTGAGTTTTTGCATATGAATTTCTTTTGTATTAGAGTATATAGTAATATGTAGAGAACATTTAACTCTCCTAACAACCTTTCGAAAAAGAAATGAATCAAAAGAATTGACATTCTTAGATCGGGTAAATTATAGCCTACTCTCTCCATCAATAACTATGTTTATTTCAAGTGCTTCAAATTAATCATAAAATTTCAACAATGTGACAGAATATTTGGAGTATGGATGTTTGCTTTTTGGGATCTCCATTTTTTTTTTTTTTTTTTTGTTTCTGTTGTCTAGGGGAATTTTTGTCCGCTGCGGGACAATCGATCTCTCTATCTGCTGGTGTTGTGTTGTGCAATTAATCTAAATAATAGATGAGTGAAGAGGGAAGAGGCGTTGGAGCGAGCGAGAGAGAGAGAGAGTACGATAGGGAGAGAGAGATCGGTGGTAGGAGAGACAATCGGCAGCGACAGCAAAGGGGGTAGGCAGACAGACACTGCACCGAACGCCAGCAATAACTTTTCCCCGGGTGTATTTTCCTTTCCCGTCCTGCATATAGGCATACACATACACAGACACAAATCCCATCTGTTGTTTTGGCCCAACGTGGATGGACTCGTACGGATTTGTCGCCTCGTAAAACGGCAACAACAAAGCCAAAAGGCATGCAACATTAGCCCCTGATTCTACACACCCATAATCATCAACAAAAAAAAAATCCCATCACATAAACATGTTGCAAGGTGGATGTTAAATTTCCGAAAGAAAATTATAGAAAAAAAAATTGTCAATAAATTTTTTATAGGGTTATATTTAACCTAAGAGCTGTCAAATCCGAAGAAGAGATGGAGAACATCAAATAGACCTAAGATAAGTGTCAATCTCGAAAAAAATATATTTTCCCCTTACACCAGTCCAAAGGGTAGTGGACATTTACAAACTGAAAATATACCGAAAGATAAGCAAGTTTGTCGACATTTCGGTTGCCATTCCTATCCTTCATCGTGACAGTGGCGTAGCGAGTCAACCGCGCCCGGGGCACAATACCTTTTAGCGCCCCCTCCATTCGAAAACCATATTTTATATGTAAAATATACAAAATTATTATATTACACTGGTACGAAATACTACAATGTAATTAAAATCTAATTTATTTTTAGCTCGCCCCGGGTCTGGCGTAGTAGGTAGCGTGCCTACCTCCAATACCAAACGTCGCGGGTTCGGACCTAGGCAGTCCGATGATTTTATTTAAGCCATTTGGATACCAGATGGCTTAAATAGAAATGCCTGAACCCCAAATTAGATATATTAATTACAACGGTTATCTTAAAAGTCTTGTATGGCCTAAGTTGCCGAAAAGACAGTGTGAATGTGTTTGTGAGTGTGAGTGTGAATGAAAAAAAAGTGTGAATGTTTTTTTTTTTATTTTTAGCTTTTCACTACATTGTTAGAAATTTTCGAGGGATATTCATAATCAAGTATAGAAAGTCTGTTACATAAACTGTTTATGAAAGCGAAGGTGTTACGCATGTTTCTCCAGATAAGATGGCGTAGTGTGTCATAAAAAGTAAGCCCAAAAAATCACGTATTTCGAAAATTTGCCCAGAGATGTCAGAATGGTAGCTAATAATATTTAATGCATTTGGTTGATTTTCATTGATCTTTTAACAATAAATACTTTATAAATGTTATTATATATTATGTATCTTTTATAAAAGCATAAAAATATATAAATATAGGCCAGATATAGGCTAATACTATATCGTCTGTTAGACTAGCCTGCCATCTATTGCAAGAATGCTGAACTAATTTGACATTTGATTTTTAAATAAATCATCTAAGCTTATTTTAAAAATTTCTTAATTAATATGTGATTAATAATAACAATAAATTCATTTTTAAATTTAAAAAAAAATTAAAGATTTTTGGGACAGATTGTTTTTTTGTATTTGCTTGATAACAAAAAAATTAATTACGATAATTTTTTAATAAGTCATTAAAAAAATTATAGCTCGATGTCCCAATAATCTCTTAAGATTTAATTCATTTTAAAAAAATGCATTGAAAAATTCCTTATAATAGTCTAGTTTTTTTTAAAGTGCCTTTAGACGTCACTCCTGAACCCCCTTAACGATCTCGATTACCTACGTTGTTAAGAATATCATACTTTTTAAGCTACTTAAATTTAATTTATATTTTTTTTAACTTCAAATTTATGAACTTGACTTCACATACTGTGTATATTAAAATTAAAGCACGAGGGTATATCAAAAACGATTGAAAATTAATATTTTTTTTTTTTTACAGTGTAATTTATACAAATACGGACGGAGGGAGTTTAATTATAAGCCACCTTTTTAGCTATTAATAATTTACTGTAGTCTAGTTAATATAATTATAAGATTCATATTTCTCGTAATGAAAGAGTATAATAAATAAATTAACAGGTCATTTGATATTTTATTTAGTTGACGTGGAAAATGACCATATTTAAATAATGTTGACCAACTAGTCTCGCAATATCAATCATTTTATGAGCAAAGTTAATAAATTATAATATTATTAACACCGTTAAAATTCACGCAAACAATCTTTTTAAGGCTCTTTGAATCAGATCGAAATTAAATTATTCGCGCTTAAAAAGGAAT
>JAKCPI010006302.1:0-31369 GCA_023213315.1 Euborellia annulipes
GACGCCACGAACCTGACACGGAACGCCGCTAGGGCGCTCCGGGAGATGTTGCTCCAACGACGACATATGGCAAAAGAGGGAGAGACTCCGAGCCGTCGACCTTTTATAGCCTCGGTTCAAAGCGGAGACGGAGAGGGGCGGAGCCCCTCTGAGAGCATCAAAGAGCGGACATGCCAGTTAGGTCTCTTTAAAAAGGGCCCCAACCTGATTCGGAAGTTAGTGCAAACCACAGCGATCGCCAGACGGGTGTCCATGTGTCCATGCATTCACAAGTCGACGACAGAGGTCACTAGACGAGTACCCCTGTATCTGAAGACGACGACGGTGGAATCAGGCTGATTCCACATTACGACGGAATAATCGGCGAACAGACGGTTCTCCATTATTCAAAGACGACTACAAGCCCAGAGGGACAGAGGTCCGCCACTATCCAGGGAAATTGCCGAAGAAGACACCGCCATCAGTTAAGTGCGCGTCGCGTTTTCTCTCGCAATCTCATTATTCCCACGCAAGTACAATTATAGTGCCGCTTCTTTTATGTAAATATAGTTACTGTGCCGTTTTATTAACTTTTATAAACTTCTAATTTGAATTAATTATTCATCAGTGTAAATAGACCTTTTTTTTTATTTTATTAATTTTTATATGTAAATAAACTTTATTTTACATTTATTAATAAACCAACATTTAGAATTGTAAATATATTTTTTCGCATTTTATTTTACAATTCCCTACATATCAATATATTAAATGTAAACCACACATAATGTATTTATATAATGGACAAAACTGTCCGTAAATTGGAAATAAATAAATAAATTATTAAACACTTGGACAGTATTTCACCTTAATGGGCTATAATGTATTACTGTAGTAAATAGAAAAGTGTAGAAAAAAAAGTTACAAAATTTATTTCTTCTTACACTAGTACAATAACATTAATAGTTTTACTTAGAACTGAATACAATGTTTTTCATTATTACTTCATACATGGACCCTGTTATGCAATGGTGTGTCAAAGACCAAAAAAATTCAAAATTGAGTTAAGCACGAAATATTGTTTCAAATGCTTTAATTAATAGCAGGGGCGTATTTAAGGGGGGGCCGAGGGGGCCCGGGCCCCCCCCGAAATTTCCCAAACACATATACATATATAGGGATATACAGACATCAGCGCAACAAATTTTACCGCAGGATGGACAACTTTGGTTCCGCAATAGAAAAAATGTTCCTCAAAAAATTTCGTGTGAAAAAAGTATAGTTTCTTAAAAAAAAAATTTTCCTCAGAAAATTTTTTGAGTTCGGGCCCCCCCCCCCCGAAAAAAAATTTCTATATACGCCCCTGATTAATAGTATTTTTTATGAAATATGTCCTAAAAAAATTTATATTTAATGTTACTTGCACAATTGACAAGAAAAATTATATACAATTCAATGAAAACAAAAAACTTTAATGTTGATTTTCTCAAAACTCGATGTTTGGTCTTTGACACTCCATTGCATAACAGGGTCCATATAATCCTTTATCTCTAGTTGAAATTATTATGGATATATAAGAAATTAAAAAGACTTGTGAGCTTTTCAGAAATTGTAAAATTACTTCTGAAAATGACACAAAAGTATCGAAATTCGTATCAAATATTTTTTTTTTTATAAAAAAACATTCACACTTTTTTCTCACTCACACTCACACACACATTCACACAGTCTTTTTTCGGCAACTCAGGCCATTTAAGACTTTAGACGATAAGCGTTATGAATATATATTATTATTTGGGGTCCAGGCATTCTTATTTAAGCCATTTGGTATCCAATTGGCTTAAATAAAATCATCGGACTGCCTGGGGTCCGAACCCGCGACGTTTGGTATACAAGTGAGGAGCGCCATGCCCCGAGGGCTGTATCAAATATTAAAAAGTTAATTTTTAATAAATCATTGTACCCGAGTAAAAATGATTAAAAATGATCGAGGGATACATACGCCCGCAACAGCTCTGCCTAGTGAACCTTTAGGGACACACAGGGATACACACGCCCACACCAGGGACACACATTTTTCTTCTGGTCACTGTGTATCCCTGTGTGTCCCTGGTGTGGACATGTATATCCCTGTGTGTCCCTCAATCATTTTTAATCATTTTTACTTGGGAAACTAGGTAGTGACTGAGTGATTTTAATTTCTTCTTTATACTTTCGAATTATTTTATTATTTAATAAAAAAATGGATGGGAAGCCATACAATGCCATTAGAATGTGAAGCGAGACTTCTTTTTCTGATCTAAGGAATATTTCTAGTTACATAATAGGAATTTTTACTTAAAGATTTAAAATTTTAAATTGGTCAATAAAAAATTTCCCATATGAATATTTTATAATTTCAATAAACTTTTTTTTAAGTTACATAATTATACAATGGCTAATGAATTAAGAATGAACTTGAAATTTTTTAAAATCTTTTATAGAGAAAAAAAATAACTATAAGACGTCAAGGAAAAAAAAAATCTTATACTAAAACAGGATATTTAATTTCTGAATTTTTAAATAAAAATTCCAACTTTAAGATTCCTTTCTTGAAAGTTCCCTTTGCATTTTTAACTTAAAAATGACTTGTTTTTTTTTTTCTTTCTTCTCTCGTCGTCTCCTTGTAAGCTTTTAAGGCTTTTTATACTCTCTCTCTCTCTTTCTCTTTCATATTATTATATAAATAATAGAGACCCTTCGGCGGGATGCGAGTGCCTCGCGTAGAATCCTAATACGAATTCTACAATATTCAACACGGGAAAATAAGTTAGCGTGGAATTATTTTGTTAAGCGTAATCGAATGGGGGTGTGGGGGGTTGATGATGTCGTCGATGGCTTCCTCGGGTATCGGGTTTTCTTATCGGGAGCTCAGGAGTCCCTCGGGAACCATTTGCCTGCGTCGTACAAATCGAGGAAAAAGGAAGGGAAGAAGAGCCCGAGAGCATGTTCAACACAGGTGGACCCAAGCTAACACGCCCCTTTATTTTTATTTATTCATCCCCCTACATTTTATTATATTTCTAAATATGTGTTCATTATTATCAAAGAGGAATTTATTTTGTTAAGAACTAGAAACTCCATCTGAATATGGGGGTCTTCTTAGAAATTATAAAAAATATTGAATAATATTATAAATATTCTGAAACTATCTCTGAAACGGAGCAAATATTGAAGAAGATCCCTACCGGAATTGAACCTCAGCGTGAGGCTGAGATTAATAAAAAAGAAAAAGCTGCGCTTCTCCTTTATTTCTACCAAAATAATTTACACCCTATTAAAAATTATTCATTTAGAGGGGCGAAAAACCCTTGCAAAATATTTTTCAATAATTTCTTCGATGATGGTAGAGAATTACAATTGGTACAATTTTTAGGAAAAGAAAATTAAATAAAGAAAATATTGCAAATTTTTTATCTCTTTTAGGATAGGAAACTTCCTAGTTTTTTTTTTTTTTTTTTATTGATACAATACCCCTTTCTTCGGTTTTCTTTAAAGATAGCCTAAAACCTTCTCCGAAAAATTATCTACCTATTAAAAAAAATTTTTTATGAAAATCTGTCCAGTATTTTTGGAGTCTATGCGATACAAACAGACAGACTTTCTCTTTAATATTATATTGATTTGAATCTTAAGTTTCATTGACTGAATAATATTCAGGTTAATATATGCATTGTTTTCTACAATCTCTCAATAGAGATTAACTCCAATAACAGAGAGACGGTGGAGACATTGGCAATGTTTGAAAATTTTCGCGGCAAGTGGGATTTGAATCCGAGTTGGGTGGGCAACTCTAGATTTGAAATCCGCAGCTTATCCGATTAGCCACGATACAAAAATAAATGTTTATTTATTTTTTTGAAAATTTTAAATTTTTGTTAAAAATTAATTAACTTTAATTAATTATTTTAATTTTTATTAATTTTTATAAATGATGCCTTTATTCACAAATTTTTCCTTGTAACTCAGATAGCAAATTATATGTGAAAAAACTGATTTTTCTTAACTTGAAGGTTAAGAGCATTCTTGTTTACTATATCGATCGATCGAAGTTTGCTAGTTGACTATAAGTGAAACAACCGGCCGTGAAAATTTATACTAAATTTCTATTAAAAATAAAAGTGAATTTTCTATTAAAACAATGTTTGCTTTAATTGAGTAGCTACAATATAATACAAAAGTATAGATATAGATAAAATAGGAATTTTATTTCCAATATAACTTCACCTGAGATAAATTTTCATATCGCTGTATTACCTAGAAATGTATTTCAATCATTAATCAATAAAAGCCCCAAGTTAAAAATATTTCAAAATTTTCACTTATTATTTTTCTAATTAATTATTATTAATTAAGCCTCCCCTATTCTAACAACGTCTTTGTCAAGTTTTCTGGGACTCCCCCGTTGCTAGAATGATGCTCGGGGGCTCTTTTTGCCCATTTTGATTAAATCGTCTCCCCCCCCCCCGCTTATATGTGACAGCCCGTTGCTGATCATTAACGTCCCTGGGATTCTTCCCGCGGGATAACATCCGGGAGAACTAGCTTAATCATCCCGGAGGGCATCTCACACCAATAGACTGAAACAGGAAAATACACAACCAGCGATTTTTTTTTATTAAAAAAAAAAAAAATCTTTTCGATATTTTTATTGAGAGAATTTCATTTGTAATAAAAGAGAAGGCGACGCTCTTAGCATTTGTTAATGATTGAATACATTTCTCCGTGATATTAAGTTACAATTCAGCCTAAGGAGTGGATAAACTTTACTAATCACTGTCTAAAGCAGCGTTTGGCAGCTTTTATCGTCTGCGGACTAATAATCGTCATTAGATTTTTTTTACGGATCATCAATGTCAAAAACAATTCTCTAAATAAATTATTTAAATAAGCTTTAACAAAAAATAATACTAAACAGATTTATAATTTCAATCGTCCGGGACAAATAAAATTTGTTCGTTCCATTTTTTTGACGATTAGGATGGAAAAGGCTCTCGAAAAGTCGATTTTCGATTATGGAATCGACTTGATATTTTTCGATTTTTCTCGGAATCGATTAATAATTTCTGAAAGTTGATTTTTTGACTTTCAAGTCGACTTTTTAAAAACTCTATAACTAGTGCTTAGAAGATACTCACCTGTCAGTAAATATTAAATATATTTATTTATAATATAAGCTTTATCAAGTATCTATTTAAGTATTTTATTAGATTCAACACATACCAATATTGTTTTCAATGTTTTTATAAAAGAATATTCTACCCATAAATTTCACTTGATATGGCACCGAACATTAAAATAAAATATGAAATTTGAGTATCAAAATGAAACATATAATAGATTTAATGAAGTTGGCCCTTGATCGGGTGGATGAAGTTGGCCCTTGATCGGGTGTCGTTTATAATAAATATTATGCAGTTAGCTCCAGGATTGGATGCTATTTATGATGAATTTTCGTTTCCCGTTGCCAAATTGTCGTTGAAGATGGTTGATGGTGGGGGAAGGGTTCACACGCACACACACCAAATGACAACACGAAATTTTTGGGTTAACAATTATTAATTAACACGTAATTGGTTTAATTCTTCTTTAAAATGATACAGTAATAATATGAATAACGATAAAAATGTATAACAGGTAACAAGTTGAAGAAACGTAAAAAAATATTTTAATTAGATAAAAAAAACTGGGTCATTAATTAACCAGAAAAAAATTATTAATACATAAGGGTTATGTAATAAAAAAAAAATATAATAATATTGACAAGGGCTGTCGTATTAATTTTGCAGGACGCAAAAATATTGTGAATAACCAATATGACTTTACAAGGCGAGAGTCACAAAGCAATTTGAATTGTGCTCGTGTCGTTCGCATGAGGCGACGGAAATTTTATACAAAAGTCGTTAAAAATACGTTAGAAAAATTTTAGAGAAAATAAACGAATTTTCTACTTGAGAAAAATAAATGAATTAGATAAAATAAAAAAAATAAAAAATAATATTGGGAAATTAGAATTGGAAATAAAATTAAATTAAAATAATTAATTTGCCGGTTACAATCTCCCCCTCTGATTCCAATAACGTCTCGATGAGGAATCAGCCCACCGAAACAGGCAAATTCTTACGGGGCCTACCTCTCTTACGCAGAGGAGTCACAGGTGAAGAGTGTGAAGTCTTGCTCACAGGATGTAGCGAAACTTTTTCTTCATGAGAGATTTTACCATGGGAAGTGGACTCTCCCTCTCCCCCTGGCTGAAACATATTCTCCTGTTCTTGAAGAAGGGTTGATTTTTGACCGGGTGTCAAATTTGTGTTATTTTTCAATGAGTGAAAAATTGAGTCAAGTTGAGGCAACTTATGATTTGGTAGATGGGAATCAGTAGCAAAAGGGTATGCTTTCCTTGGTTGATTGGAGAAATACCAAAGGGCATTCTTGAAGTCCAAGACGATTCCCGCCTTGGTTAGGAAATCAACTCCTAATAGGGTGCGATTTTCTTGAGCATCTGGTAGAAATATCAATTTGGTGTTAATAGTTCTACTTTGTACCTTTACCGGTACTGTGGCCGTAAAAACATTTTGTTTATTTCTACGTCCATCAGCTAGCGTAAGGGTTATTTTTTGTTGTTGAAAGGAATGGTTCCTTTCTTGAAGAAAATGAAATAATTTTTGGCTACCTATGGATTGGGTAGCACCACTGTCAGCACAGGCGTTGCCGGTCCTTTCAAAAACTGAAGCTTCTATCAGAGCTAATGAAGAAGGGTTTTCATTAGTGACGTTTATATGTAACGTCACAACTTCATTTTTGGCAGGCGAACATTTTTGGCATTTTGGCTTAGTTGTGCCAGGAGTTCCGCAACCGTAGCATTTAAGTGATGTCGAATTATTTGTTTTGTCTTCGGATTTAGATGAATCCTTTTTTGACAATTTGTCCTTAGGGGCAGGAGTGTTTTTGACAGGATTGGATTCAACTTGTTTACCGGAGGGTTTTGGAAGATTCCGTTCGAAGGTTGTCGTACGAATCAAATTTTTCGGCCAACTCACTTGGTGAGTTAAGTTTTTCCCATTCGTCGAGGAAATGTTCACGACATTCAGGGGAGCATCGCTTTTTCATTTGATCGGCGATAATTAAATTTTTGAGTTCTTCGAAAGTATTAATACCTAACTCGGAGGTCCAAGACTCAAAATAGGTGCGCAGGGCAAAATAAAAATCTTTCCAAGTGTTTTGAGGAAGTTTCTTGGAATTCGAAAACAATTTCCTAATTTTATCAACGGTTAGTTTAAAACGTTGTAATAAAATTCGTTTAATATGAGGATAATCCTGAGAAAGTTCTTCAGGTTCTCGAACAATGAGAGATGTCATTTCCATTGGGAGAACGGAAATTAAATGAGGTACCAAATGTTTGTTTGGAATTTCTAAAAATTTCATTTGTCTTTCGAAAAGAGCTAAATATATGTTAATATCATCTTCTTTGGGGTCAAATTTTGGTAAAACTTTGGTTATATCTACTTTTATTTGAGAAGTATTAGGTCGCGGAGCTTCCTTTTCTTCTACTCTTAATAATTTAAGTTTTTCTAATTCGAATTTTTGTCTTTCCCTCTCTTCTTCCCTTTGTCTTTCTCTCTCCCTTTCTTCCCTTTGTCTCTCCTTTTCTTCCCTCTCCCTTTCTTTCTCCTTTTCTTCCCTCTCCCTTTCTCTCTCCTTTTCTTCCCTTTCCCTTTCTCTTTCCTTTATAATGGTGGTGAGAAGTGTTTTGGTGAACTCCTCATCATATTGAGGGGATGAGGTGATTTTTGCTTTGATGTCAATAATCCTAGATGTAGGTGTGACTTCTACCCCCAACTCCTCTGCCAAGAGAAATAGGTCCTCTTTACGAGCTTTTCCAAAATAAGACATTTTAGAAATTTTTTTTTTTCAATATTGAGAAAAAAAAAATTAAATAGGTTTATTTTCTCTTTACACAAAATTATAATATTGAATTTTATTAATTAATTAGTTTAATTAATTAATTATTAATTATTTAGAATAATTAAAAAAATTATTTAGAATAATAAAAAAAAATTATTTGTTTTTGGCAAATAAAGTTATTAATAAAATTTTGTCAAAATTATTATTATGATTTATATTTAACTAGAAGATTTGTTAAATAATTTAAATATTTGTTTAAATGCAAATAAAGTTTAGAGTTTTATATATTTTAGTAAATTAAAAAAAAATTAAAATTTTAATTTTAAATTAAATATTTTTGATAATTAAGCACTTTCACTTTAGTTAATAAAATTTGGTACTTATGGTTGATGTCTTCTTATCTTGAGGGCTGGTTCTCTGATGATCCAAAAATCCAGGCCACTAGTTGAGCGCCATTTATAATAGATTTAATGAAGTTGGCCCTTGATCGGGTGGATGAAGTTGGCCCTTGATCGGGTGTCGTTTATAATAAATATTATGCAGTTAGCTCCAGGATTGGATGCTATTTATGATGAATTTTCGTTTCCCGTTGCCAAATTGTCGTTGAAGATGGTTGATGGTGGGGGAAGGGTTCACACGCACACACACCAAATGACAACACGAAATTTTTGGGTTAACAATTATTAATTAACACGTAATTGGTTTAATTCTTCTTTAAAATGATACAGTAATAATATGAATAACGATAAAAATGTATAACAGGTAACAAGTTGAAGAAACGTAAAAAAATATTTTAATTAGATAAAAAAAACTGGGTCATTAATTAACCAGAAAAAATTATTAATACATAAGGGTTATGTAATAAAAAAAAATATAATAATATTGACAAGGGCTGTCGTATTAATTTTGCAGGACGCAAAAATATTGTGAATAACCAATATGACTTTACAAGGCGAGAGTCACAAAGCAATTGAATTGTGCTCGTGTCGTTCGCATGAGGCGACGGAAATTTTATACAAAAGTCGTTAAAAATACGTTAGAAAAATTTTAGAGAAAATAAACGAATTTTCTACTTGAGAAAAATAAATGAATTAGATAAAATAAAAAAAAATAAAAAATAATATTGGGAAATTAGAATTGGAAATAAAATTAAATTAAAATAATTAATTTGCCGGTTACAAACATTAAAATATCGAATTAAGAATGCCACATATGTTCGCTAACCGATCTCAGAAAGCGTGTTGATTGGTGTGTTATGTTTAGGTTCTAATTGAAAGAAAAAAGTCGAAGTCGTCCAGTGAGAATCGATTACAATCGACTTGAAAGTGTTTCAACTCGATTTTAAAAAGTCGATTCTTTTCAATAAAAGATCGATTCTTGACTAAAGTCAGGTCGACTTTTTCATCCCTGTTAAAAATGGGTCAGGAATTATTTCTTATACTATCTTTTACAAATGCTTCTAGAGATTTATTGTTGAATTTAATCATGAACAATGTGTTTCCTCTTCTTTTTCTCGTTATACTGTTGTTCAATGAGTCAGATATATATTTCTATTAAAAAAAAATTTCGCCCTCGTCATGAATAATTTTCCATTTCTTGACTGAATCGAAAACTTTTGGCCAAGTTTTTTTTTCGCCGATTTGTTCGTTAGCTTTAAGCAAAGGGCTGACGAGGAAGAAGGAAACGGAGGCAGCGGTGATGTATCTCAGGCCATCTGTCTGGGGGGGCTTTACTTTTATAAAGACACCTCCTCTCCTTTCTCTCCCTCTTTCCGGAAATCGCGGCAGATATTTGTTACTGAAAATAATTACAGAAAAAATCAAGATGACCAAAAAAGGAAAAGGACTGATCCATCACGGAAACCGCTGGGGGGCCCTCATGTCTCAATAAATTCCCTCAGCTTTTTCTCTACTCCGCTCGACTATGACGTCGATACAGGCTATTTATTCATACAAATGGACATTTGTTTTTTAACAGTAAAAATATGATGTTTCTGAGAGTTTATGATTTTATACACATGAAATACTGTATATGAAAATTTATTGTAATCTTGTCTCAGACCATTTGGAGGTGGGGGGAAATAAATTTATGTTTACTTTAAATATAACAATTTTTTTACTTTCGCTTATTTTATAAATGAAATATAGGCCTACAAGTAATTTTATAGGGATTTCATTTAAAAAAAAAATTGGTGTGACAAGCACAGAACACAACTTTCGATTACCGAAGGCAAATCTTCTTGTCATAGCAGATTTTTCGTATCGACATATATTTAGTATCCGACAGTACGGTACATTCGAATTTCAAGATGTAAATTTTTTTTTTTTTTAAACACTCACACTTTTTTTTCTCATTCACACTCACATTCACACAGTCTTTTCGGCAACTTAGGCCATTTAAGACTTTGACGACACCGTTATAGAGATTAATATACTTATTGGGGGGTCTAGGCATTCTTATTTAAGCCATTTGGTATCCAAAGGACTTAAATAAAATCATCGGACTGCCTGGGGTGCGAACCCGCGACGTTTGGTATACGAGATTAGCACGCTAACCTCTACACCAAGCCCCGAGGGTAATGTAAAATTTATAAGTATGGGAAAATATTTATATTTTGTTAAAATAATTGATTTTTGAATTTTAATCAAAATCGTTGAGGCGAATTTTGAGAAAATCGAAAAAAAAAACTGAAAAAGTACATCAGTAAAGTATTAGTACTCTTTGGCCGATTTTGTTTAAAAGCTTATTTTCACGGTCAAGGAGGGTACAAAATTTAAATATAAAATTTCAACCTCCTAGCTCAATTCCTTCATGCTTAAAATTGAACACCCATCCACCCACAGACAGACCATGACGCGAAACCACTTTTTTGAACTTAGAGGATCTCAAAACGTATATATCCATCAAAATCTCGACATCGAATTTTTGAGACGAAACCAATACTTTCTCTCTCTTTATATTAACATATATAGAGGTAAGAGAAAGTGAAAATTGTAAGGTTGTTATTTAAAATATAAAATTAGAAAAAAATTTTTTAACAAAATATCTCAAAAAAAAAAAAAAAAAAAACGTATTAAAAATTTTTATTTTATAATTTATGTTATTTACAAATAAATAAAACCTGGTACGAGTATCTAGTGACGTCAGGGCTTGTAACGCGACATGCTGATAGATGGGCGAAAAAATTTGATTCGATGCAATAAAAGTTTCACTTTAAATAAAAAAAAAGTTTAGAATTATTATAGGGGTTGATAAGGCGTTGTTAGTATTTAATTAAATATTTTATAAAACCCGATAATATTTATTTCTATCTTTAAATAAAATGTTAGATTAAAATAAAAAGTAAAAAGTTTTTTTATCTTTGATAAAAAGGGAATTGCTATTTGGATCTTTTTCTATAGACAGGTGAATCATGCATCGACTTCTCTCCGATCAGTTGAGTGCGCGCCGCGCGTCCGTTGCCTCTCTCTCTCTCTCTCTCTCTCTCCTCTCTCTTTGCTCGTGTGTTTATATTAAAGTGAATAATTATATTGTGTAGTTCACCCCGGATACATATCAACTCACCATTCTTGAACGTTTTATTAAAGGTAATTAATATTCTTTTTTTTTATAGAAAAAAAAATATTAGCAAACAAAATACGATTATATTTTTTTATTTATCACGAAAGAAAAATATGGTGTCACTGGTAGCACAGCACACAGCTTTCTCTTACCCTCGGTATTTGACACACAAATACAAAAAATCTGGTGTGACTGGCGTACAGCACACAACTTTCGATTACCGAAGGTGTGCTTGTCACACCAGATTTTTTGTGTCGACATGTATTTAGTTTCCGACCAAAGGGTACGATTGAATTCAAGATGTAAAATTTATAAGTATGGGAAAATATTTATATTTTGTTACCATGGCAACCATTTCTCCTATCTTTTCTATGGAGTACAAGAGTAAAGTGGTCTTCAGAAGATTTCAATGACAAAATGAGAATATACATTTTATAGAGAATCTAAAAAATAATTGATTTTTGAATTAAAAAAAAAATCGTTGGAGCAAATTTTGAGAAAATCGAAAAAAACTGAAAAAGTGCATCAGTAAAGTACTAGTACTCTTTGGTCCATTTTGTTTAAAAGCTTCCTGGCACGCCCCATTGGGGTGCCTAACTTAAATATAAAATTTCAACTTGCTAGCTCTTTTCGTTCTTGAGATATTTTGTTCACAGACACACAGACACACAGACAGACAGACCATGTCGCGAAAACCACTTTTTTGGATTCAGGGGACCTCAAAACGTGAAGATCCATCAAAATCTCGACATCGAATTTTTGACAGGAAACCAATACTTTCTCTCTCTATATATATTAACATATATATAGAGGTAAGAGAAAGTAAAAGACAGATAATTTTGCTGGTCTCATTCTTTCGAACTTGCAAAACGTGTATTTCAATCAAAATCTCGAATCCTTATTATGTTTATTATATAAAATAATTAAAATTTAGCCTTTATCTTTGGATTTTTTTCTTCCCTAATTAATTCTTTCCAAATGGAGTTGGATATTTCCAGTTTACTGAATCCAAACAAAATTAAATTAATGATAATTTATTTCTAAATTAATTATGCATTTAGAAGTGAATATATAATAAAGTTTTCACTCGCCTCCTCTCACTCACTCTTTATAAAGAAAACAACATTTATTTGTATAATAAGCCCCATTTACCTCCAGGGTGGAGCTTCAGGTGGATTTTACACTTTGGGAATTCCCTCCAGGCAGCTGCAAAGTCACTCAATCAACTCGGATATTTGGATAGTTATTAATTTATTTGACGGGCTTTTCTCCTAATTATGTTATAAGACGTGTGAGTAAAACAACTTGAGAAACTTTGATTTATACTTATAAAACATAAATGAGTTTTAGAAACCAGAAATCAATTGCGGAAATGAAGGAAGTCGAGCTTATCATAATTGGCTTAGTTTTATCACAAAAATACTAATAAATAAATACTAATAATAGTGCAAATAATACTAATAAATAAATACTAATAATAGTGCAATTTATTACCTAATACAATGAGGGATAATATTAAAGCACCTGCATAAGTTTTTGCGTGATTATTTTTGCGTGAAGTTTTTTAATTGTGGTTCAAATATTGGAAAAAAAATTTTTGTTTATAAAAATAATGGAATTGAATGAAAACTCACGGGGTATTTTTATTTTCTTTTTCCTATATACGTTAATATATAGAGAGGAAGTATTGGTTTCATGTCTAAAATGATGAATATACACGTTTTAAGGTCCTCTGAGTCCAAAGAAAGTGGTTTTTTCAACATGGACTGTCTGTGTTCAATTTAGAGCATGAAGGAATTGAGCTGAGAGGTTGAAATTTTATATTTAAGTTAGGTACCCCCCTGAGGCGTGAAAATAAGCTTTTAAACAAAATCGGCCAAAGAGTACTAGTACTTTACTGATGTACTTTTTCAAGTTTTTTTTTATTTTCTCAAAATTCACTCCAACGATTTTTTTCAAATTCATAAATCATTTATTTTTTAGATGCTCTTTAAAATATATATTGTCATTTTGCCTTCAAAATTGTTTGATGCACACTTTACTCTTGTACTTCATAAGGAAGATAGGAGAAATGGTTGCCATGGCTTCAATAACCAATGGAAAGAGAAAGTTGTGTGCTGTGCGACCATCACACCAGATTTTTTATATCGTCATGGGTCCTCTTGTGCCTCCTGTCTCTTTAAATTATATTGGCTAGCCTCAATGTATTTCTTCTTAGAATATCGAATTTTCGCTCGATTAGAATACTTTATCGTTGTTTATTTGAAAAAAGTAAAACTACTGGTCACTTGTTTAATTAAATGAAGTTTTCAGTTGGCTATAATGGTCCATAATGAATGATGATAGCTCGACTCTGGCCACTCCACTAAGTCTTCTCCAATATTGATAAGAGCAAAAGAGGCTGCACCCATCCTCTAACTTGGATTAATTAATTCTTAAGGGCCAACCGTCTACCCTTCCTTTGCCCTTTTCGTTGCCCCCATTTTCAAGTCGACTGACTAATTACCATTACAGATAATCAATATTGTATTAAATAAAGCAAAATTAATCTCGAAAATTAGTTCATGTTATTATAGGCTAGGCTGTTGGAAGGAAGGGGGACAGAGGTATTTAGGCCCTACCAAAAATCTCTCTGTGCAATTTTAACTTCACTCTTGATAATTTCAACACTATTCATTATACTACATCCGGGAAGTTTTTTCCGGAGGGGGGAGGTTTGGAAGGATTATTAAGATTATTTTTAATAGCGTTATTTCTTCTAAATTTTTATTTAAGGAATTTATTTTTAATTTTTTTATCTTGGTAGAATGTGGGGGTTTGGACCACCATATCACTCTCTCTTGGTATCGTATATAAATTTGAATCGACTATAAAAAAAAAACCGAAATTTATTTCAAAATTATGAGTTTATTATTAGAAAGATTTTCATTTTATCAAGAATGAAACACATCATTCAAATGACTGCCACGGCTGGCTCGACAAAACCCCATCCGATTGGAAAGCGAATAACCAGCCGAAATGCTGATGTCAATTGGCCGCCTCCGAGCTGTGATTTGACCCCGTTGGATTTATTTTTGTGGGTAACCCTTAGGGATAAGTGTTACGCTAACCATCCAGAGACGATTGATGCCTTGAAACACGAAATCAAGTTGGCATTCATGCGATTGGAGCCCAAGCAATCGAAAATGGGTTGATCGGATGGGGTACTGTCAAATTTGAATGATGTTGTGCTTCATTTTTAAACTCATAATTTTGAAAGAACATTCATTAGTTTTTTTTTATTTTTTTTTTCCTTATAAAAAAAATAAAGAGAGAAAGAAATGGTTTTAACTATGGCTTAACCCGCATAACAGTTATAAAAATGAAATACAGTCAAATACTGTGATTTATCACAGGGGTGCCCAAAGCCCGATAGCTTTCCTCACCAGGGCTGCAAATCCATCATAACAAAAATTTTCCGTTTGTCCCAAGTTAAGATATTTGATTGTAATTTTTTAATTATATTAATTTGAATGCCGAGTTTGAGAATTGTCTATACAGGGCTCTCTATTGATTTATTAAATTTTCTTAATTTACCCTTACTAATAACAGTTATAGTAAAGATTCAAGAGATTTGGTTTTAAGTTTCTATTTATTTTTAATATCAAAATTAAAAACAACAAAAACATCACAAACACCAAAACAACCTCCATGACGACATTGTGACTCACTCTTCTCTTACTCCTCCCCCCCAGATCCTTGGTCTTCCTCTAAATGTAAATTTTCCTAGTCTATCCACTAATTCATCAACTCTGGGCATTGGAAAGACATCTTTTTTTGAAATAGAATTTAATTGTCTATAGTCAATTGCCAAACGCATTGAGCCATCTTTCTTTTTAATAGGAAGGATAGGGGAACAAAATTCACTTGACGACTCTTCAATAATCCCTGCTTTCAATAAATCTTTAATATGATCATCTACTTTATCCCGAATATTATATGGCACACGGCGATAAATTTTTATAGTTTTATTTGCAGTTAATTCAATTTTATGTTTAACTTTTCCATTGCAACCTATACCTGTAAACAGTTCAGAAAAGTTAGTAATTATAGGTTCTAGGATCTGATGACAAAAATATTTTTCTTCCAGATCAAAATCAGTTGAAGGAACTATATCCTCTAACAATACCCTATTCTCTTGAATGCCTTGCGTGAAATTTATTTCTTGCACATCGTCTTCAGATTCAATTTTATGAATTTTATTATAAGTAAGAGAAGAGTGAGTCACAATGTCGTCATGGAGGTTGTTTTGGTGTTTGTGATGTTTGAGAATTTGCACTTGTTCTCTTAGAAAAGTTATTAAAGACTCAATCGGTGAATCTATATCATATTTATTTGTGTAATCCTCTATCAGTCTTTTAGGCAGCTTTCTTGCAATTGTTCTTTTAAATGAAATGATTTGACTTGAATCGGGTTTCGCACTATTAAAGACCATTATTATGTTTTCTAAAATACTAATATTTTCTAAGTATTTAGAATAATTGTTATTTTCCAAAGAAATTAATCTTATTTCCTTAAAACATTCGCTTATTACAATTTCAGAATCGCTAAAATATTCATTTAATCTTTCTTTAGCAACTTCGAAGGAAGAAAGATGTTGAATTAATTTAAATGCTGTTCCTTTTACAGAATTTTTTAGAGCAAGTAACTTCCGACTATCGGATAAACTTGATATTTCAATTTGATTAAGTGTTGACTCGGACCAATTTTTAAAGTCTAATATTCTCCCCAAAAATATTTTAGGTTGAGCTAAATTATCAATTTCTTTATTAACAAAGGAGTCGTCCTTGCAACAATTGACCAACGCCTTAAGCTTTATAAGGTATACGTCACTTTCATCAAACTCGAGTGAATTCTCAGTCTTTTCTTCCAACTCGATTAATTCTAAATTTATAGAATTAAATTCGTCACGCACCTGCAAAATCTTTTCTTGCAAATCCGAAGTCAGTTTTGCATCACCCGATTCTTTGATGTTATATAATTTTGTTATCATGGACTTAGATTTCTTTATTCTTAGTTTTAAATTTTCAGCCATATTTTAAAAGTTTCTTCTGACACCAGTAAAGATTCAAGAGATTTGGTTTTAAGTTTCTATTTATTTTTAATATCAAAATTAAAAACAACAAAAACATCACAAACACCAAAACAACCTCCATGACGACATTGTGACTCACTCTTCTCTTACTTTATCTATATATATATATATATATATATAGTGTGAGAAAATATTGAATCCATATCAAAAATTGTCGAGATTTTGATGGGTATGCACGGTATACTTTGTAAAACAAAAATTTAATCTGCCCTAGAGTCAAAGGTCTTCAAAAAGCAGCTTGTATTTGAATCTCAATACTTTTCTATCGATAGGTATTAAGTGTAGAAGATTTTAAAGGATTTGACGTAATTTGTTTGTTCGGACAGTGTCTATCAAGGACGCCCAATAAAATCTCCATTTGTCCTTTGAGTTTGGCAGGGATTCAACAGGCTCAGGCCTCGGAGCGATTGGTCTTCTCTTTAAGGTTTAGTTCTGAACGCGTGGGGGGTGGAGTCCTCCTTTGAGAGTCCACACGGGTAAATGGAATTTAGAATTTGTTTCTGTTCATTGGAATGAGATCTGACCCGTGGGAAATTGCACCGGCGTCAAACTCCCTCCCCCCCCATACACGCACATCTTCCAATTCTGATATTGATCAAAAGTCACTAGAGACGATCAAAGGCTCGAATTAAACGAAATTTAATTGATTAGTGATCTAAAAGCGTTTCTACTCTATATGAACCCTGTTATTCAATGGTGTGTCAAAGACCAAAAAATTCAAAATTGAGTTAAGCATGGAATATTGTTTCAAATGCTTTAATTAATAGTATTTTTTATGAAATATGTCCTAAAAAAATTTATTTTTAATGTAAAAGCATAAAATTATTTTTACAATATTTCAATGCAGGATTTTACATTTTTCAATAATGATTTATGTACTTAACATGTTGTTTCGTTATACTTAATTTGAAAAGAACAATTTTTCATTTATGCGTCAAGTGCAAGATATCGTAAACAACTATACGCTTGAGATATATTGTTGCGTTTATGCCCTAAGTATTTTCAATTATGAACACCGGCATCGCTATTGTTTAGAGGTATTTAATATAAACTCAAGAAAATATTAATTTTATTTATTTCAAATTTATATATTCAATACACTATTACTATATTCCATTTGTTGAAATTTAATACAAGTATTTCATAACCTACAAAAATTATCAATAGTTATATTATAATTCATTTTTTACTTTCTTTTAGCCTAATTCTATCATGTTTTCTATCTTGTTTTATGAACTATATATATATATATATATATAATTTTCCAATTAACAATAAATTAATATCGTTTAATTGAGTTTTAACCAGTGTGATTTTAACAACCAATAAAAAGTTATTTATCAAATAATATTATATATATTTTTTTCCCTTAAATAAACAAAAATCATTTTTTTTTTTTTTTTTTTTTTGAAAAATGAGAAAATTTTCTCTGAATTCGTAGACGTCAAAATTTAATTTTTTGATATTATTCCTGATAATGAAAATGAAGATGAGGATGAGGATCTGTGCGATTTCGAAAAGACAACAAAATAAATAATATTAGGTTAGGTTAGGTTGAAGTGGCCGTAATATTAAGTCTATTTCATTATTATAACTTTGATTTACTGTTTCCAAGCTATTTATTCAGAAATTAATTGATGAGAAAATTTTGATATCATTTTGTATTTAATTTTAAAATATTAATACTATTTAAAATTGATGAATGTGATTTTGATAAAAAGTTTCTATGCTACTAGTATTAAATATAAAGAGACTTTGAAGCATTTTTGCAAATATAATTGGACTTAGAGAATTTTTCAATCATGGGTCAAGGGATTTTGAAGCATTTTTTACAAATATATATCGCACATAGAGAATTTTGTAAAAATAATTTTTTATATTTTATTTTTTTTCTCTAAATTAGTCATATTTTTAGAGATAATTTATGAATATCTGCCATAATTACAGTATTTACTTGCACAATTGACAAAAAAAATGATATATAATCTAATAAAAACAATTTAAATCAGAAAAACTTTAATGTTGATTTTCTCAAAACTCGATATTTGGTCTTTGACACACCATTGAATAACAGGGTTCATATAGTGGTCTTTTTTAAGCAACATGTAAATAATATTATCCTAAGCCAATTAATAGAATATATTGGAAATCGCATGCGCTCTGGTGAATTTGATTAGTGAAATTTAACTTTGATCCTTCCTTCTGCCTACCTCCTATACCAAACGTCGCGGGTTCGGACCCAGGCAGTACGATGATTTTATTTAAGCCATTTGGATACCAAATGGCTTAAATAGAAATGCCTGAACCCACAATAGATAATATATATTACAACGGTTATCGTCTAAAACTCTTAAATGGCCTGAGTTGCCGAAAAGACTGTGAATGTGTGTGTGAGTGTGAGTGTGAATGAGAGAAAAAAAAAAAGAAAGATCCTTCCTTCTCTTTAAAACTCGGACAGGTCCTGGTCCTGGCCCATCTTTTACTGTTGCAGTCCCAATATTTTTTTTTCTCAACTACCTCCAACGAACTTTTTAAAATTGTCAGTCCATCTTATAGTCGAACTCTCAATAGGACGTTGTTTGGTAATTATAAACAAATATTTTTGGGATATCAGTCACATCTTGTGGTGAAAACGAATTGCATGAGCTAAGGCTAGCATTTCGTTCACAACTTTTAAACCATCCTTTACCGCTAGGTTGTGCTTATTTCTTCTCTCGGTCGCGTCTCATTAGCGAGCCCATATAGGAATAAGACCAAGAAGTTTTTGAGAAATCATTGCTTAAAATGCCTGCCTTCTCTGCCCCCTTCATTGGCTGAATCAGTCCGGAGAATCTAAAAATATTAGCCTATTTATTTTTGGCAGGTTTAATAGATTATTCTTTTCTTTTTTTTTCATAATTTGAAAACCAATAGCTTTCTAATTTTGTAAACAACAAATGAGATTTTTTTTTGATATTTAGTGATATGATCTGAGATATAGGCTTACATCAAGATTTGATGAAATATAGGGGGTGACCGTTCCCTAGGGTGATAATTGGATTTTTTTTTTTATTTTATTACCTTTCAGCGAGCCTGAAAGCAAATAACACATTTAATTATAATTGATATTTCCTTAATTGCAAATTTTTCATTTAATCACATGTAAAAAATGCTTTTTCTCCCGTGGGATGAACAAAAGTTTACTTCCATCCCTTTAAATGATTTGTTTCAAACTTCACCCTTCCGAGATAATCAAAATATCATCATACATAGAAATTCATCAAGTTTTGTTTGAAAATGAATTTTTTTTTTCTTGATAAAACCCCTTTATTAAGATGTTAAGTTGGTCGCAATTTCAATGCGTGAAAGAGCAAAGCCAGGCAGACGGGTGCGAAAGCAATCGGCAACTTTTCAATGAGTTCTCTCCTCTCTCTCTCTCTCTTAACTTGCAAGTCTTTATATCCAGATTCCAGTCTATTCAAAGGCAACTGCGTGCTGTTTCTGACAGAATGTGCTTGCTTGCGTGTTCCTCTAGAATTTGAGGGAGGTGGTGGTGGTTTCTAGCACCTCACTTCACTTCATCCCCTCTTGTGATGTCCAGATGATAAGAATTTAGATAACAATATTATGCAAACCAACTGAAAATGGGTTGTCTTTTTAATTTTAGGGTTGAAAATAAAAAGATTCAAATCTAGCCATTATTAAAATCAAATGGAAAATGAACAAAGAATTCTATTTACTAGGTCACGAATTTTTTTACTTTCTCTTAATTATAAGACATATGTAATATATATAAGTTTTATATAGAAATATATAGAAAGTATTGCATTCATGTCAAAAATTCGATGTCGAGATTTTGATGGATATACACGTTTTGAGGTATCCTGAATCCAAAAAAGTGGTTTTCACGACATGGTTTGGGTTTCGGCCGAAACTGAGATTGAAGCCGAAATTCGGTTTCGGCTGAAAATCTTGTTTCGGTCGGACCCTAGTAAATTTCAGAAAAATCCACTAAACATATGCGTGGCGCCCTCGGGCTTGGTGTATGGGTTAGCGTGCTGGCCTTCTATGCCAAGGGTCGCGGGTTCGGACCCAAGGCATTTCGAAGATTTTATTTAGGCCATTTGGATACCAAATGGCTTAAATAAGAATGCCTGGATCCACAATAGATATATTAAACATACGAGTATCGTTAAAATTCTTAAATGGCCTAAGTTGCCTAAAAGACTGTGTGAATGGATATGTGATTGTGAGAGGGAGTGTTAAAAATAAAAAACCCCTATCAGGTCTATTCTCTAAAAACAGACGTTAAAATTTAAAATAAACAAATAGGTGTTAAAAAGTAATGTAAAAACATAAAAATGCTATTCAAAAATCACTTCCTTGTCTCAAATAGCTATTCTGTAAACAAAAACTTTAAAGCCAATGCATTAACATTTAGAAGAAGTGTTAAAAATTAATGTCATATCTAGGTGGTGCCTTTAATATTTTAACGTCGTCGTTTTAAATAAAAATGGCGTCTTTAAACTAAAAAGTAAGGTTATGATTTTGATAGCTTTGAAATAAAAGCAACATGTTAACGTCGCTGTAATTTTGTTTAGAGAATAATTTTTGACGCTGATTGTTTTTACATTACTTTTGAACACCCATTTGTTTATTTTAAATTTTAACGTCTGTTTTTAGAGAATAGACCTGTATGTGTGGCAAGGGGGGATCCAGGGGGGTTTTTGGGGGGGGGGGGGGTTATGGGGTGGGGCTTCTCGCACAACACAATATTTTTTATTTTCTTTAATTTTTAAAGACGCTTTTTTTTTTTTTTTTAAAATATAAAAATAATAAATATAATTTTTAAAATTTAATTTTAAAAATTTAAAATAAAAATTCATTTTTTTTTTTTTTTTTTTTTTTTTATAGAGGTAGAGGGGCTCCCCCCCTCCCCCTCTCCTCCCCCTGGTTTGTTTTAGTTAAGATCTGAATCAATCGAATATTCTTTAATGAAATGACCATTTGAGCTGCCTGCCTACCAGGCACAAAAATACTCCTTATCTTAATAGTCGAAACATTTTTCTCAGATTAATCTTTTTGAGTACTCACTACTCATCTAATATTAAAGAAGTATTCAAGTCAAACTATTTAAAAAGAAAGTAATAATACCAGGTAAATATTAATTGAAAAGAGAAGAGCACTTTTTCTTTGGAACGAAATATATTTAGAAAAAAAAAAATATTAAATTGAATTCGAGAGCTTAACATGTTACTAAAGAGATCCATTAAATTAAAATATTCTTGCTGAATAAATATGCTCTTTAGTATTATATACCCAAGTAAATGGTATATTTCTTTCTCTCTCTCTCTCTCTCTCTCTCTCTCTCTCTCTCTCTCTCTTTACTCACTTCCTCTTTTCTCTCACAGAAAAAAAAAACGCTAAGTTGACAAAATATATTCCATCCATAAAGGAAAAGGTATACATTTAAATTTTGTTAACCGATTTATACATATATATATATATATAAAATCAGCCTTGTCGGTCTATCGAGAATTTGATCATATCAAAAAGAGAGCGGAGAGGGAGGAGAGGGGAAGGGAGGGGAGCGAAAAGCTCTTTTCGTCTTTTTATGTAGAGGATTTCTAGCGATATCATCGAATTAAAATTCTATAGACGAGAGGGTTTTTTGAATGCACATCGATGGTGGCATTTTCTGGTTATATTCAGGAAACGGGAGTTGGAAGGGGTGGGGAGGAAGGACAATGCTCTCTCTTCTCTTTCTATTTTTCCTCTCTTCTCTGGACAAAGCTTGTCTCCACATTTTTATTTATTTATTTTTCAATTTATATTTGCAAAAAAAAAAAACAATTCTCTAAAGTAATGTGAACATGATATTGTAATGAGAGAATTTTTTTTCAAAATAACAAGCTAGATAAGTTCGTGTTTGATTGGGCAAAAATTGCGCCCCCTGGAGTCTAACCAGCTCCTCGCTTTCACGGGATGCGGACTACCTTTATCCTAGGTCGCCGGCCCAAAATGTCGACTCCAAGGGGTGCAACTTTTGCCCAATCAAACACGAACTTATCTCGCAAATTTGTTATCTTAAACGATATAATGACTGGCTTATTTACAGACTATTTGAGCGTTGTTTGAAAAAAATTGCATCAGTCTTTTCGGCATCTTAGGCCATTTAAGTCTAAACGATACTCGTTATTTGTAAATATATTGGAGGTTCAGGCATTCATATTTAAGCCATTTGGTATCCAAATGGCTTAAATAATGGAATATATAAATTTATATAAAGAAAATATTGTATTCATATCAAAAATTCGATGTCGAGATATAATCTCTTGATGCGGTAAATCAAGTTTTATAAATAAAATCGGCCAAAAAGTACTAGTACTTTAGTGACTTTACTTTTTCAGTTTTTTCGATTTTTATCAAAATTTGCTCTAATGATTTTGATTAAAATTCATATAACATTTATTTAGATGCTCTTTGAAATGTATATTCTCATTTTGATCTCAAAATTGTTTTTAATTATAGCCTACTGCTGCCAACTAAATAAACCTCTATATCGACACAAAAAATCTGGTGCGACCATCACTCCAGATTTTTTAAGGTCCTTATTTATTCATAATTAGAGACCGGACAAAAAAGCATAAAAAAATGGAAAAAAAAGTGCTTAAAAAAGCATAAAAATCTTGAATAAAAAGTTTTAAATAAGCATAAAAAAAAAATGGTGGGTGTTAATTTTTATGTATTTATTTTTGTATGTATTTTATTTTGTAGATGTTATGGCCCAATGGCGCGTGCCTAAACGAGCGAAATAAAAAAAATAATAAGCATAAAAAGTGAAAAAAAGCATCTCATAAGCAATTTCTACTCATTCTAATGGCGGATACATGGGGGGGGAGGGTAAAGGATGTAATTAATTTTAATATAAAATTTTAAAAATGAAAAAAAAATTAATTTGTATATACCTATATTCGGGTAAACAAATACAGAATGCAACTTTAAATTACCGAAAGTGCGAGGCAGTGGCGGATCCAGAGGTGTTTCTCGGGGGGGGGGTAATCTGGAGTGACTGGTCACACAGCGGTAATTTAAAGGCGCATTCTGTACTTGTTTGCCAGAATATAAATATAAATCAATTTTTTAAGTATTAATTTTTAAAATTTTACATTAAAAATACATTTTTTTCGAAAAAAAGTATTTTTTCAAATCTCAGGGGGGTAATTACCCCCTTTACCCCCCCCCTTGTATCCGCCCTTGGTGTGAGGCCAGTCCCGCCAGATTACCCCCCTGCAAGGGTCCGCCGCAGGAGGGGTCCAGGGGTCTCAGGGGGCTCGAGTCAGAGTAGGGAAGGCGCGATTTGCGCAGTTGCCGAAGGATTTGCTTTACATTTTGCTGAATGTTTTAAATTATTTTTAAAAATTGTATATCCCTCGGGCTTGGTGTAGTTGGTAGAGCGCCTGCCTTGTATACCAAGGGTCGAGGATTCGGATTCCATGGAGTCCGATGATTTTATTTAAGCCACTTGGATACCAAATGGCTTAAATAAGAATGCCTGGACCCCCAATAGATATATTTACAAATAACGAGTATTGTTTAAAGTTTTAAATGGCCTAAGTTGCCAAAAAGACTGTGCGTAGGCCATGGGCGTATAAAGAAAATTTTTTTCGGGGGGGGGGGGCCTAAACTCAAAAATTTTTCTACGGAATTTTTTTTTTAATAAACTAAATTTTTTTCCGCCCCGCCTGCGAAAATCATTTTACCTTTTTTTTAGAGACACGATATTTTTGCCGTCCCGCGGAACATTTCCCCTTTTGCGGAGGCAAAGGTTTTCCACACCAAAATTTTGCCGCTCCGCAGAACATTTTCTCTTTTGTTTTTCACCCTGCAGAAAAAAATTTTTTACAGGGCTATATTTTTCCGCACTGCGGGGCCGATCAAACATTTCGAGGTGGCTGAGATCCGCTAATGTCTATATATTCCCTTATATGTATATGCATTTCGAAAATTTCGGAGGGGGGCCGGGCTCCCTCGCCCTCCCTCCCTTATATACGACCCTTGTGTATGCGTGTGTGAATGGGAAAAAATTGTGTATTTTAATAAAAAAAAAAAAAAAAAAAATTATTAAATATTCGTAAAATAAGTTCAAATAAGCACAAAGGGCAAAAAAAGCATGAAAACTCAAAAAAAGCAAAAAAAGCATAAAAAATGTAATCTCAATACGCTTAGTTTTTCGTAATTCGCCTAGAAATTAAATATCTAATGGCTGCTTATAAAATTCAGCAATAAGCATTTTGCTTAAAATCCGGTCTCTATTCATAATAATTGTTATTGCAATAGATAACACAATATTTGTTGTTCAGTTTGAAAATCAAAACATGATCGCTAGAACATGAAGCGAGACCTCTTTCTTTCTCTTAATAGAAAATCATATATTAAAAAAAAAAATTAATTAAATTCATCTTCATTTATAAGACTACTTCACTCATTCGTTGACTTATAAAATAAACAATTCCCGATAAAATTTATTTCGATTGGAATAATATACACTATATTTCAAGTTGGAAATTAATTAAATTCTTTCAAAGATTATGGGGTAATGTGGGAGAGAGTGGTTTGTAGCTTGGGTAGTTGGCCTCTCTCTCTGCTCTCTTATTCCAACTTCTCGCATTCGTAGAGAGAGAGAGCGAGAGTAACTAAAAGTTGTAAAGACGAAAGGACCAGGAGGAGGCTGTGGGAGCCTCGCCGTCGTTGCTACTGGAACTTGGATCATTTTGTAAAAGCTCCCCGAGGCGGTCCAAGATTAAGTTTTGTGCTACCCTCTCTCTCTCTCCATGTTGAAAAGTTAAATATTAAACTGAGCACAATATCGACGACGACGACGAGGGGTGGCAGCGGCACTCCTCCTTTTCCTGCTTGAAACAAAGAAATATTTATTACGAATACATTTAATGGGCAAACAGTTAGGGTTGTGCTTCAATTGACCTTCCTCTTCTCCCACCTTCACGCCGAATGTTTCTTTGATAATTAAATAGCCAAGTTTGGACCGAAACTTGCTTTGAAAACATATGATAAGTTAATAAACATATATGAATAGTCGACATTAATTAATTAGACCCCCCTCCGCCTCCAGAGTTGGAGAAGTCAAAATTTAATAAGTTATATGTTTGTATATAAATTTATAAATTACCCGAGGCATTTTCCTTTTATAAACTTGTATTAATTACTTCCTACTAAGCCCAAACAAATAAGAATAATACTGAAAAGGGAGACAAGTTGCTTTTTAGAAAATTCAAATTGTATTAATATCACTTAAAGGCGGCTACACACGTAACTGCAAACTTGTTTATTTCTCGGCTGGCACGGATCCATTCAGAACTGCAAACTTGACAAGCATGCATGTGCATTATTTTTGTACCAGCATGGGCACCACACGGCACAAGCATGCTTGTGCGAGAAACAGCTTATGCCGAAAATTAACCTAAAAATGTTAAACTCGGAAGGTTATTCATTCGAAGATAACAAGAAATACTTAAGTGCTTTAAACAAAAACACAATACATATTAATATTTACATTGAAATTTTAAATGAATGAATTAATATAGGCCTATATTAAATAAATATCAAATGTCAAGACGTCTATAAAATGGCGGAGAGTTTTGCTTGCGCATGATTAAAATTCAATCGAGCATCACAATTAAAATGCTTGCGCAAAATTCTCCTACAGACGCTACAGTTTGCTTGTACAAAAATATTGGACATGCATGATTGTCAAGTTTGCAGTTACGTGTGTAGCCGCCTTAATATAGAAAGATCATGAGAGGGAAGGGGCTTCATTATCCAATAATAAACTTTTAATTAACATAGCTAGAGAGATTCTAATAGATGTTTTCTTTTGCAGATTTGTATCTCTCCTGTGCTACTTGGATATGAAGCTGAGCTGACGGAGTGCTGGCTGGAGCTTCGAGTGATCTTCAACTCTCCTGAAGGTGAATAGTTTATACTCTAGTAACGCATATTTATTTACATAACACGCACACTCAAACATTTCACAACACATAAATTTCAATATACAAATGTTTTCGTATTCTTGAGGTTGGCTTTGAGGTGGCTCCATGAGTCAGGGAAGGTTGCAGTTTCTCCAGGAATAGCCTGGAGGTTCGAAATTGCAATCCTTGAGGCTAGGGACCCGAGGGCTCCACCGATCTGATGGTGGAGACGGGGTTACAAATATTTCGCCCCTTCGTTCTTATATTGGTTTAGATTAGGTAGGATCTCTTACAGGTTGGCCTCCCTTGCTCGTAATCCAAAAAATCAAGTTTGCTCTCACTGATACCATTTCTACAGACTCCCGGTTAAGGAAAAAATTTCCTCTTACCTCTATGTATATATATAGAGAGAAAATATGCCATTAATAAGCAAGGCAAACTTAATATAAAAATTTTTAAACCTTGCTATTTTTTTTATTGTTTTCCTTTACTACAAACACTTTTTTTTGTTGTAGTAAATGAAAATACCTTTCTCAGTGTTTATTTTTAATTAGTGTACATGTCAGAGTGACAAACTGAGAGAACGAAGAAAATATCTATTTTCTGAAAATTAAAAGAGTAAATAGACGATTAATAAATAAAATACTATCTTACATTTCTTACAATTGAGTCACTGGATCCAAGACTAATTCAATTTTTTTTTAGGACAGGAATTTGAAAATGTATAAAAACATGACTGAATCATTTTAATATCATTCATAAATAAATAAATAATGGTGAATGAAAAACTAAAAGTGGGATGAGATAAAGGTAATTTTTTTCTAATGTAAAATTAATATACTGGTAAATTACAATGATTTTATTGCTTTTCAGCTTACTCATAATCTGAATATTGTATTTATTTCGAATTACGTTTTTATTGTTGTTAATTTTAAATCATATCGAGTTTTAGGATTAATTTTGGAGTATTTATTTTTTAAGAAAATAAGATAAAAATAATAATTATCAATAAAATATCAGAAAATAATTTATAAAATTTTGGAGACCCAAACTCCTCTTAAACGCCTACTATATGCCTGTTTTCTTTTCAGAAATTCAGTTTGTGATTTTCTTTCATATTAGAGTTTCTTTTCGCTTTAATTAAATAAATCTTCTTAATAAAATTATTGTCAGACCAAGAGAAATGAATATTTCCCCAAGGATTGCTGAACAGAAGAAACATTACGTAAAGAAAATGGAGAATTAACAAGTTTAGTTGAAAGCTTCATTGGTCTGAATAATAATACTTCCTTTTGGGATAATCAAAGTCAAAAACAAGGTGAAAAGACGATGCATAAATAATAACCATCTACACAAGTTGACCATATTCGATATAATCGATAATATTTGATTTCATAATTTATAAGTGGTGATCCAGTTAATTTGATTATTTCTTATTATTCAAGAATTTTACTGAAAATAAAGCTAAGATGTTTTTTTTCTAATTTCCATTTTTCATTAGGGTTTTTTTTTAATTGTATTTTTATATATTTAATTTCATTACATACCATAAGACTTAAACTTTCGACAGTAGGTTCTAGTTGAAACATATTGTAAATTAAATATACAAATTAAACACTAGGTTATTTGTTTCAAAACCCTATCTATGTATGTCCGTTGTTTTCGCAGAGGAAATCCTCAAGGAAAGCATTGAGATTTTTTCCTTGAGGACGCCCTTTACATGTATGGGGGCCTTTAGACATCATTATAATTATAATATTATAATATTACAAAGGATTACCTATGTTCTTCTCTTACAACACTATAGAATATGTGCATAGTAGTCAGTCTAGTCTCCAATTTTCAAAATTTCTTGTGAATTCCTAATGAAATCCTATTAATCAAAATTTTTATTAAATAATTGAGTGTGAAAAAATTTGAGTGTAATATACGAATTCTTTCGGAGGTCGGGAAAACATTATGGCGAAGAGATGAACATAAAAAAGAAGTAATAGTTTATTTGTTAAATGAAATGATGATACTCTCTAGCGCTCATAAAAATCAGCTCAAGAGAGATAAAGATTTTCTAAATATAATAGAAATAATGTTACCTTAGCTATGATGATGATATTAACGTTTTCATTCTTTCTACTCCGGTTTGGTAATATCTTCCTTTCGGTTATGTATAATAATCTCATAAAATATAATACTCGAAATAGAATTGTAGCGTTTATTTATCCGTCTTTTCTCTTTCGTGCCCTATAAGCAAATTGAAAATTGAATCATGTTACGGGAAATCCACGACGCGTGCAGATCCTCCCCCCCCCATACCTTAGGGAAAATCATGCAAACGGGGATGAAATATCATGATTGAAACTATTCATTGCAATCTGTTCAATTTTTTTTATGATATGACGTACTGGGAATCAATCTTTAAGCCTAAGGCAAAAAAGAGGATTCTTTTATTATTATATATATTTAGAATATTTTATATAAAAAAAGTATACTTGAGGAATGAGATTTTCTGGATAAGCTCTTCATTTCACTTTTTAATAAATTCCGAAATGGAATGATATTGAAAATATGGAGACCATTTTTATTGGGATTACATTTTCATTTTGAAATAATATTCTTATAAAATTTCTCCCTTGAAATATCGCTGAATTGATATTTTAATATTGAAAAAATAATAGACGAAACAATTTTTTCTTTATTATATTTATGTTCAACAATTGTAGTGTTCTATAATTCTATCTTCTATCTTTCATTTATATACTGTATATATGGACCCCGTTACGCATTAGTGTGTCAAGCGCCAGCTACCGAGTTTTGAGAAAATTAACATTAAAGTTTTTTGTTTTCATTGGATTATATATAATTTTTTTGTCAATTGTGCAAGAAACTTTAAATATAAATTTTTTTAGGACATATTTCATAAAAAATACTATTATTTATAGCATTTGAAACAATATTCCGTGCTTAACTCAATTTTTAATTTTTTTTTTTGGCGCTTGACACACTAATGCATAACAGGGTCCATATATAAATGAAATGGAAAAAACGCCCCCTCCCCCACCCGTGGCCGGAAGAGGGTAGAGTTGTTAACAAATGTCAATAATGATAGTCTGAAAGCCACGAGGCGAGGGTTCGGATCCCAGGCAGTCCGAATTTATTTAAATACGATTGAATTTGTTTGAATCATTTGGATACCAAAAGGTATAAATAAATATGTACCTGAATCCCCTAAAATATATCGTATTCTGGTTAAAAGTGCTTAAAAAGAAATACAACCATGAATATTACTAACAATTATGATCCAAAAATTAATTCATAATTGAAATCGTTGAAAATTGAAACTAAACATTCTATAATTAAACATCCATTTAGGGAATAAAAAAAGATTAGACGCGAGAGATATAAAGATAAAGAGACGCCCAGAAATTATATAAACTAAATGAGTCGCGGCAAGCGAGCTTTTTAGTAAATTAAATTAAAATTAGAATTCCAATCACGGATTTCAAACTGTGAATATAACACCCCGAGACTGAGACTCAGAAGGTGGTGGTGGTGGTGGGGCGGTGCTAGTGGAAGGAGGTAGATTAATGGCTGTAAAACTTAATTGAATATTCCTCGGCTAATCTGTAACGACGACGCCGACGCTATCGTCGATTTCACAGTCGTAAACGTGGAAGCTTTTTTTTATTTTCTATTTTTTTCTTTTTTTTTTTTGTAGTACAAATTTCTGTTAAAGTTTTTCTTGTAGATTATTTTAGATAGAGGAAGAAAAAATTTAGGCAATAAAAGAAATTTAAAATACAAAAATAATTATTTTTTGTAAGTAGTTCGACATCTTCTTCTTCTTTCTTCGCATTGTCCCGCGATGCGGGGTCGGCGGACCTCACTCTTTCCCTCCTACTCTATCATACGTTTTTAGGATAGGCCGGCCCCAGGTCTGACGCCACGTCTCGAAAAACCGTTAGAAGACGATTCAGTATCGAGTTACTCTAGGCGGCAAGAGATGGCGTTAGTTTTTCCTATGGCGAACCAAAGGATTTATTCCATTTCATTTGAATGATTCCAGCTAATTAATTAAGGGTAAAAAATTAATTATTTTTTAACACAATGATTACTAATTTAATTATCTATAAGATATAGAGCGAATTTTTAAAAAAATATCTTTTATTTAATGCGATTAATCTAAAAAAAAAATTTATTTTTTCAAAAATCAAAAAAAGGGCTTCTATAAGTTGTAGACATTCTAAATAGTTTTAACTTAAAAAAGATTTGAGGTTGATAGCTTCAAAATTGTGGCCGCTGGAAACTCCCAAAATTAGCACTTTAAGTATTTAATTTAATAATTGTTTATAATTTTGTTTGGGGGGAAAAAATTGTTTGTAAAATTAACATAGAAAATTTTAACAGTGTGCAACATTAATTAATTAATTAATATTGCAATATTAATTGCCACCCCTAGAAAATAGAGCCGTGAAGTTAGACAACCAAAGCGCTTAGCTGACGTAATTATTGCCTCAAATACTATTGTATTTCCACTGAAATATTAAAAAAAGTGTTTATTTATTTATTTTTTAAGCACTCTGGTTCTCTGGTAACTTCACGGCTATAGCTCACAAAGCTCTAGGTTGATGGTTAATATTGACCCTCACTGTACGTTCTCCTGACACGTATACGTTAATAGATAGATAGATATTTCATCTAAACTAATATATTCTTTTGAAAATACTCTAATTTTCATTAATAAATTAAGACTCTTGGGAAAAAATATATTTTCATTTCATTACAAAAA